>JASCZI010060935.1:1996-38290 GCA_036250425.1 Stylosanthes scabra
GAGACTTGAGAACTAAGAAAGCTAGAAATTCTAATTCTAATGTGTATGTCTAAGTGTTAGTCTATGATCTAAGATGCTATCCCCTTTTCTAAGTGAAATTTCCATCTATTTATAAGCATACATAAGAAGAAAAATCAAATACAACTTCATTTTCTAATGAAACGACACTTCTGCCCCTTTTTTAGTCTGCTTCCCACGCATATGCGTAGGATTATGCGTGGGACTTATGAGATTCTGGGCTGAACTGGTTAACCTCCACGCTAACCGCGGATTTCCACGCATAAGCGTGGAATTCCACGCATATGCGTGGACTCTGGAGTGCTTGTGAGCTGCTTGGCTTGCTTCCACGCCTAAATTTGGATTCTGGGTGCTGGAGGAAGTTGGCTACGCCTAGGCGTTATGTTCCACGCCTAAAATTGAGTTCTGGGCGCTGGAGGAAGCTTGGCCACGCATAGGCGTGATGTTCCACTCATAAACTTGAGTTCTGGGCGTGATTTTCCACGCATAAACTTGAGTTCTGGGCGTGATTCTGGGTGCTGCTGAGTTGCCTGGCCACGCATATGCGTGGACTTCCACGCATACGCGTGGATAGTCAAGGATAGGGGCCACGCCTAGGCTTGATTGTGGGCGCCTAGGGCTGTTGATCCACGCATATGCGTGGGCTTCCACGCATATGCGTGGGCTTCCACGCATATGCGTGGACTCCGCTGCTACAACTTTCCCTGGGTTGTTCTAGGCTCAAATCAATTGTCAAACATATACATTTATATACCAAATCGAAGCCCCGGACGTAAGCTTTCCAACACAATTTGAATCAGATCTTTTGGACTTCTGTAGCTCAAGATATTTCCAAATTAGTGGGCAAAGGTGGAAAAGCTCATCAGCATCATGGGCATGGCTTCATACTCAGTTTCTTGCTCCGAAAGCTTCCTTTCTGGCCCATTTTTCCGAAAGCTTCCTAACACGGGCTAGGGAGTAGAAATTTGGCTAACTTGGTGTGCCCTAGCCCATGTTACAATTAAAACAAAAAGGATCAGGGCCTAACACGGGCTTTCGAAGGAGCCAAAAAAATGCACTAACACAGGCTAGGATGGGCCAATTTATTCGAAAATATCATATTGGGCTTGCCTAGCCTTTGTTAAGATACAAGAGCCTATATTTGTAATTTTCTCAACCCGTGTCTAATTTGGTAAATATTATATTTATTATATTTATTATAAAAAAAAAATTCCAAAAACAAATCACAACAAAAAAAAAAAAAAAACAAAAAAAAACAAAAAACAAAGATACGATTGTGAAAGAAAGATTGGTTGTAGCAGAAGCATCGAAGACGAAGATGGTGTCGTTGCTGCCGTATGCAGATGTTGATTCCAGTTTGAGGGACATTGCTGGTTCCGCCGAGGGCTTCGGCCGCCACGCCATCGGTGGCCTCCACGGTTCTCTCTATGTCGTCACCACCCTTTCAGGTTCTTCCTTCAACCCCCCCATTATTCTCCTTTTTCTCTTTCCTCAATTCATTTCATAAAGTTGTGGTATTTTTCATGCTTTTTCCAATAGGGTATTCTTATTTTTCCCATTTGCTTCCTTGATTGTAGCTCAATTTGCAGTTTTGATCAATTTGACGTGTGTGATCAGTGATCAACACTTTTATTTATTTATTTTTATCTGGGAAAAAAATTAGGACTTTTTTGGATGCCTTTGTTAGGTTAGATATTTTCAAATCATTGTGTTATGTTATGTTGTGAAGTTGCAAATGGTTGCTTTGAATTTTGATCATGAAAAATGAGGTTCTGTTGACAGCAATTTGCAGAGATAGGCAATGCTTTGATGGAAGTGTTGAACCCTTGTTCTGTTTGTGGCTAACATGTCTGTACAGATCTTATGTAAATTTTACATTTTTATGTGTTCATGTGTTGTTTGTTCATATGGAATTGTTTTTTGTGAT
Organism: Stylosanthes scabra; assembly: GCA_036250425.1. Taxonomy (NCBI): domain Eukaryota; kingdom Viridiplantae; phylum Streptophyta; class Magnoliopsida; order Fabales; family Fabaceae; genus Stylosanthes; species Stylosanthes scabra. Next base: position 3,942 of record JASCZI010060935.1, read on the forward strand.
CATGGATTTGCTTTGCTTTCAGACGATGGTCCGGGGTCGCTTCGCCAAGGGTGTCGTGAGAAGGAGCCACTGTGGATTGTTTTTGGAGTTTCCGGTACAATTAACCTTAACTCTTACCTGAGTGTGTCATCTTACAAGACAATAGATGGCCGAGGACAGAGGATAAAACTAACTGGAAAAGGCTTAAGGCTGAAAGAATGCGAGCACATAATTGTATGCAACCTTGAGTTTGAGGGTGGTAGGGGTCATGATGTTGATGGCATTCAGATAAAACCAAATTCCAGGCACATATGGATAGATCGATGCAGCCTTCGTGATTATGATGACGGGCTTATAGACATTACAAGACAAAGCACAGATATTACTGTATCTAGGTCAGTCCGTTTTCTCCATTTTAAAACGAAGTATAATGATTGATTGATTGTGCTGTATTTGTAACCAGTTACTTCACTTTTGGCACCAGATGTTACTTTGCACAGCATGACAAGACCATGCTGATCGGAGCTGATCCAACTCATGTCGGTGATAGGTGCATTCGGGTGACAATTCATCATTGTTTCTTTGACGGAACACGGCAAAGGCAACCTCGTGTGAGATTTGGAAAAGTTCATCTGTACAACAATTACACCAGAAATTGGGCTGTATATGCTATTTGCGCTAGCGTCGAATCCCAGGTCAGTTTCCTCCTTTCATTCTCAGCATTTAAAACTGCAAGCATGATTGTGTAAAGAATTGATTTGTTTAAATTTTAAAATCATTTGCAGATATACTCTCAGTGCAACATATATGAAGCAGGAGCTAAGAAGAAGACTTATGAATTTTATACTGAGAAGGTAAAATAAACTGCTCCTTACTGCATAATCCATATTCTCTGTTATATTGTCTTCAATTGGGGCCCTTCATGGCCTATTGTATTCTAAAATTTATTCTTTTTGAATCAATTTCCATCTCTAAATTCAGATCATGATACTAGACACCCGTATTTGGGCCCATTAGGTATCTCAGTTTTAGTCATGAATATTTTCTTGTTCCTTGTCTAAAGTATATATATATATATATATATATATATATATATAATTCCATATGCCTGTCTTACATCATTTGGTTATTGTGTTGTCACATTCATAGTTATGTATTATGGCCTACTTCTGAAAACCATGTAAGTAAATAGTGAGAAATGATTCTTGTACTCCTCCTTGGAAACCAAGTCAACTTCCATTTTCATTGGATATGATTTGGGACTCATCACATGAATCTCACATTTCATATAATAAGTTGTCTCGGTGTCTAAGAAAAAAACAGTACAATTATGTGTATCTTGCAAGTAATTGGCCAGCCAAATTGGATAGAACTCTACTAATGGTTGCAATTGAAAAACGGTTTCGTAGGCGGCAGATAAGGAAGAGCAGAGGTCTGGCACAATTGTATCTGAAGGAGACATGCTTCTGAATGGTGCTCAGCCATGCTTAGTTACACAAAACAAAGACGAATCGATGTTCCATCCAAGCGAATACTATCAAACATGGACAATGGAATCAGCTGATCACTCTCTCAGAGAGATTCTCCAGTTATGTTCAGGTTGGCAATCCATTCCTAGGCCAAAAGAATTGATGCCTAATTAAGTTGAGGTTAATTGCATTTACACGATTACACATTCTGGTTTGTGTTTCCATTGTTTAATAGGTTTAGTTTATATGGTTCTTTATAGAGTCTAATTCTGCTAACATCACTTGTATCCGAAAACGAGTTATGTTTGACACTACATTTCGTTATCTGTATCGATCACTATTCCATTATTCATTATTACTAGTGAAATATTATACAAGCATGGATATATATATATATATGAATTTTAAGGGGCACCTACTCCAATGAAGATGTTTAAAACATCTTGGCATGAAAATTTTTGTTTTGAAGGGTGATTTATAAGAGAAAGTAATGATTTAAAGGGTAACACTTTTAAATAAATGCAACACTTTTATAACATTTCAACATCCAACCCTGTAATTCATCATCTTCATACAAAGATAATTATAAAAACTTCATTGAAATGTCCATTATTTTAAGGACAGAAATGCGTTTTTCCCCCTCCCTATTTCTTTTCGCTAAGTTTTCAAATTTCTTGACGTATATGCAATATATACCAAGTATATGAACCATGTATACAATTTTGGTTCCTTTTTTAAAACTAAAACGAGTAGGACAACATTGTCCTATAGTGCAGGCTGTCCAACCCTTAAAAATAACAGAACTAGTCGATGACAAGGAATCAGAGTAACAAAATTATAGAGCATAGTGGAGAGATCTGGCTTTTCTCCAAAAGTGGTAAACAAATAAAATAGCAGGTAAAAATTTCACAGCAATGCCGGAAATGGTTTGCTGTCTGGAACTATATAATTGGCGTTTAGTTGATTGTTTATCTGTTCTTTTCAATTGCTTCTTCCATTTATGAAAATCTTTGGCCAAGGATTTTAACTCGTTACCTTATGGGACTGTAGAGTTTGTGTTGTTACTTAAGGGTATATTTGCATTATACAAATCAACTAAATTAAATAAATAAATTTTACAGGTAATTGAATCTCATTTGGACGAAGGTGCTTTTAAACTAGTTGATGTACTTTGAATAGGTTTGAATTGATTAAGGTCATTCCATATACAAGTGTTGCAGGTTGCAGTATAATAAAACACAAGTAGGACTATGCATATGAAAAAGGCTATTTCATATGGTTTTCAAATGTGCGATATAAATACCAGGTCCACTAAATCGAGTAATATTAGTTTAATCTTTCATGCAACGATTTCAACAAAACAAGAGAAGAGAACTAAACGAAAATGATGATAAACGACACAAAAATTCAATGTAATCCTCAATTTTGAATATAAATCCACTAGTAGGCTATTACTTGGCAAAGATCTAGTAATCACTTGAAGGAAGAAACCACAGGTCCAAATGGGTAAAATTTGAAGAAAACAAAGACAACTTAAACATGAAACTATCTCAAAACTTGCCAATAAAAATATAAACCAACAAAGAGGCTCCTACACCTTGATGGCATATTTCCTCATTGGGAAATATGTTTCCTTCTTCTTCTCCCTCTCAGTCTTCAATGATGCCTGCATAGACAATGACAAAACCAATGAACAACAATGGCATAGTAAAAACAAAGTAAAGAAAAATCAACATAACCATGATGTCATGTAAAATAAACTTCCAGATTCTCTCTTATAACACTCATCATAACAGCAAAACAAAGAATACAATTGTATTTGTATGTACACACATGTTTCATCTACAACATAAAGGATGTTATTGGAAATGCAAACATAAACATAAACATACAGCTTACACATCATAATTTAAAAATCAAACACATTAATTTGTTTAACATGCCATCGTGCGCAACATCAGGGTTACAGTAAACTTCATCAAATCAAATCCAAAACACCGAAGAAAGAACACAAGGCAAGGCAAAATACCTGGTGCTTGGTGAGCCTTCTGCGAATAGCTCTGGTCTTCTTGGGGCGGAGATCAAGAGGTGTATACTTCTTGTTCTTATAAGCTTCCCTCAAAGCAGCCTTCTGCTTCTGGGAAATCACTGTCAACACCTGTGCAATGGACAGCCTCACCACCTTGCTGCAAAAAAAAAACCCAAAATCAAAATGGCATAAACACAAACACCTGGTGTGCATAAACAATCAAACTGTTCAAGAAATCAACCCATCAAAGTAAACAGAGAAAAGAACAGATTTTTTACATCTTGGAGAGCTTGTTGGGGGCACCACCAGTGACCTTGGCGACGCGGAGCAAAGCAAGCTCGGCTTTCAGATCCTTGAGCTGGTTCAACAGCTCGGTCTTGTTCTTCTGCCTCAACTCGTACACCTTGATTCTGGCTGAAAACATAGATTTGCATTAGTCACATGAAGGCGAAAATGGAGTGAATTGAAGAGGCTATTAGGGTTTGGGAGATTATTACCCATTGGTGAATTGAAGAGCTTTTTTCTCCTGCTGTGGCTGCTGCGCCTCTTCCTTCACAAACCCTAATCTCAAATACGAAGACGAAGCTCTGATGTGTGGTGTTGTAGGGTTTTTTATATATAGCGTTGCTTTGGGTTTGGGACTTGGGCTTTTAAATGGGCCTTATTTTATATTATTACTGCACATCTTTTATGGGCCGAATGGAATACATAGGCCCAACTTTACATAGCCCAACATGATGGACCTGAATTAAAGAGGATGGGGTTCCACTTAAGAGTTAAGAAAAACCCTTCTCCAAAATAAAAAAAGAATAACAAAAACTGTGGAACATTCTCACTCTTCAGAGTGGAAAAAAAGGATCAAGAGTTTTAGCATTACCATTTATATCAACCACTAGAACAACCCTAATTTACACACATATATACTCAGGTCTTGGTTTTCCATGTCCAAAATAAAATAAAAAATATTGGAAAAAAAAAGATATTGGTTATTCAGCCTACTTTAGTCCATATATCAAGAAATAAAAAGGCCCAATATCCCAAATAATTTTTATGGCGATGACCCGGAAGGGAAAAAAAAAATAACTCTATGTTCTTGTACATTGATGTCTTCTGCTTTAATCCTCAATCTCCACCATCAAATTATGAGCAGTAGTGTTCATAAGTATCTACATTTTTAACTTAGGCTGCGCTAGGTTCCTGACACCGGTACTGAGACTGGGAGACTGAGACTGAGACTGAGTATTGTGTTTGGTTTACAGAGATTGAACTGAGACTGAAACTTTAATAATATTTTTTTACTCAAATACCCTTTATCAACATTATAGTTTCCAATACTAATTTTTATTTCTTCTCCATCAACTTAGTTTAATCTCTATCTCTTAGTCTCTATCTCTAATTAAGTTTAAACCAAATACACTACACAAATCTATTTTAGTCTCAGTCTCTCAGTCTTAATCCTCCAATCTTAGTCTCTCAGTCTCAGTTTTTCTTCCAAACGCAGTCTTAATAAGCAAATATCAGTGTTCAATATTCAAAATCTTGTGAAACTCCATGAATCATTCTTATTTGATTATTAACAAATAGATAATTGGGTTTATGTTCAAAGATGGATGAACTTTGTTTCATATCAATAATTCATGCCTTTTTTTTTTGTGTACTCAATAATTCATGCTATACTAGCTCATAATTCCTTCAATATATTTCTCTTATTTCTTGGCCTGAAACGATGTGGATGTGTTGTGTATAGACCATTAGCATATATGAATACGAATATATATAGGTATGTCTTGTAAATATAACAAAGATATATTTATTATGATTATGATTATAATAATAGTTAGTAATAATCGGCTGTGGGCATTTTATAATATAAAATGAAGTCGGATCGGTACGGTTATATACTATCCTCTTGTTTGCTGCTTCTCTCCATATTATTCTTTATTATATATTGTTTAGTTAGATATCAATCAATAATATTATTATTGGGTTCATGCATTGCAATGAATAAGCAGGCTTTAGTCCACCAAATCTGATCTATTTCTTAGACTTTTAACAACTTTATTTCCCAATCAAGATATCGTTAGCCACGATACAAGTACATATAGTTGTATACAGATCAAATTAAACTATATATTATATTACCTACAAAAATTAGTAAAATAACAACAAATTAAATGGTGAGAGGAGGCCTTGATCATTCTATCAGATTCATCGAAACAATCTGAATGCATACTTACAGAAGCAACTAGACGAAAATTTCCTTTAAGGATCTTTGCATCCAGGTCTTTCTATTTATTTTTTTTCATTTAATAGCATGTAAAATAATTTTACTGAAACTCAATGTAAAAATGATTTTGAAAGTAATGAATAGATGAATTAAATAATTGTATTGATATATAATATTTGTATTTAACCAACTTGGATTGGTCTAGTGGTCAGTTCATTAGTCCGTTTAAGCAAGTGTCGGAATTTGAATCTCGCTTTTTACCATTCAATAAGAAGTCAATATCATTTGTTCGGTAATATTATTCAATATATATATATATATATATATATATATATATATATTATTTTGAATTTTGCATGTTGCAATTTTAGTCATTAATGCAACATTTGACTTTTTTGTCCTCTTGACTTTCCAGAAGTTAAGCCATGTATCGTCTAAGTGGGAATAATTTAATTAGGAAAACGAAACAAGTTGAGAGAGTAATCCAAACAAGTTGGCAGTGAAAGAAGAAACTCGTGGGATGTGAAGCATCCACATGACCACATTGCATCATTTTAATGATTAAAATGTATATCTTTTTCAATTTAATAACAAAAATAATGTTAGTATATTTCACATCGAAATTCAAGTGTGCCGTCCCCTCATGGAAAGAATTCAAGGTATTTCTAGCTAGTTCTTGGCACTACTATTTAGCCTGTGATCTAATATATAATCTTAACTTGACACCTTATGCTGTTTCCTTATTTGTACTTTCTGTCTGTATGCTTATATATTCCATCGAAATTCTTGATTCCTCACCGTTGACAACGTGCCTTATAATTTGGTTCTACTTTTAACTTACGGCTATGTCCAGCACCAGTTTAATTGTGTTATGTTTTACCATGCATTTTCTATATAATAATAATAATAGTAAATGACGAACAAAATTATACATAAAATAGCTTAGCAGTTAGCATTGGTAAATAATAATAAATTATATATTCTTCATATAATTTGGTTTATTCTGCCAATAAATTGTAATTATATGATATTAGTCTTATTCTCTTTTCGCGGTAAAAAATTTCGAATTCGAATCTTATTATATATGAAAAAAAAAAACATTCTTATTATATATTATTTGTCAATCATTCTTCTTTTCTCATTAAATTTTCTTTTTTTTAATAATAATTTTGTGGAAATGAATTATATGGACTACTCCAAGAGAATGGAATTTTAATATTGCGGTGTATAAGAATAACTACTAGTTTTTTTTTTATTTTATTTTATTTTTAGTGGTCGGTTGCAAATTACAATAATAGTTATGTTGACCCATAGGCATAGATTAGATACTTTTACCTCTTCGTCGTTCTTATCCACGACACACGGCTTACACGTTTAGAAGAAGTCGTAAAGTCCAGACTTTCAACATTCATCCAAAATGTTAATTTGAAATATTATTTATTTCCCTTATTGAGATTATTCAGATTTTAATTTTTAACCGAATAACGGCGTTTGAATAAGGGAGAGTGGAAGATCAGAAAATCTCAAAGTCCAACGAAATTAGAATGACTTCAAAACTAAAACAAGTTGAATAGTTGACCAATAAACAAATTAGAAATACTCGAATAATTAAATAAACTAACACATATATTATAAGAACGAGTGGGCTCTGGGCTCATGCTAAGATTCAAGTATTATGAGGTAGCATTATTCTTTTCTTTTTTCTTTATATTGATCAATTCAACCACTCCTTCATTTTCAATGTTATCTTTTGGATTCAGATCCATTTTAATTAGTTTATGAACACAAAAATTTTATACTAATCCTTAATAATAATGCCCCAAAAAGGAAAAGAAATACAAGAAGAAAAAGAACACCAACAAAATCTTATCTTATTAAATGTAATTAATTATGCGGATAAAATAATCAACCTACTTAAATTTTATAATGAGAAAGTCTTATAGCCAATATTAGAGAGACAATAGAAAGCCAATATCATTTTTTTTTCTTTCTTTTTATCTCCCACTATTTTTCTAATTATACTCATTGGCTCCCTATTGGTCCCATAACATTGGTTTCGTAACATTATTCCTTTATAATTTATATATTGTCCTCTATTTTTTATTATTTTAACTAATACAATCAAAATAATTTAATTCCTTTAATTGTGATATAACATATTAATTTCTCCCTTTTAAAACTCAATTTGAATTTTAAAACTAATTATCCAAATTATTTAGGGTAATACAGCATTTTTATGGCAAAATAACTTTTTTTATTAAAATTGTGTGAAATAATATTTGTAAAATAATATTTGTAAATAAATTAACTCTCAATTTTAAAATATTGATTACTACTCTAACTAAATTGACAACATTGTTATATTATATTATATTATATATTAAATAAAAGAATATAAATATAAAAACTAAATGAATTGTTATACATATATCTACGAAGCACAAACACTTCATTGAATTAGCGTGTCCACGTATCCCACACTTTTTTGACACGACATTCATTGACACTCGTTCGACATGTGTGTCTGACGTGTCCGTCTGTATTCTTAAAAAACAAAAAAATAGTTTTTCGGACACACTTGACACTCCAAAATATCATTACGTGTCCGCGTGTCAAACTTTATTCTTAACTTATATCCTTAAAATGATTTTAAAAATATTATATATTAATCTTTTTTAAAAAAATTATCTTAAATACTTTATATAATTAAAAAAGACAATAAAAATATTAATTTAAATTTAAATATAAATAAAATATTAGTAATTTTTAAAAAAAATACGTTATATTTTATATATATAATATGTCCCCGTATCATATAAAAATTAAAATTAGTGTGTCGATATGTCTTGTGCCGTGTCATCTCCCGTGTCATAATCCATGTATCATCCACATATTCATATGCTGTGTCAAGTAGTGTCAACACAATAAAATGTTACCTAAAACTTTGATTGCGAACTACCATATAAATAAAAAGTAAAGAGAATATTTAAGTTAATTAATTAGTATCTTTCTGTGATTTGTTTGCTGTAAATTTTAGATTTTTATGATAAAGAGATAATAATAAGTTGTTGATGAAATTGTTTGGTTTTTGTTGTTTGAAAGTGGATTTGAATCTCTCTCTCTCTCTCTGTCTTCCTTATAAATAGACACAAGTTACGCCATTCTTATCTCACACTTATCTGATTCATTCCCTAATTTTCATGCACTAATCTCTCTCTGTCTCTTCACTACTCTGCAATTTTCTATCCATCTAATTCTAAAACCCTCATCACCAAAGCTTGTACCTCTCCCATTCTCACATTATTATTCACTATCAAATAATATTTTTAGAACCCCCAACTTCAAAAATTCTCCATGGTTAGTCAATTTTCATCTCTCTATGTCTCTCTCTTTATGTAATTAATTAAACTTATTCTATCATATCATATAATTATTAATAACCTTTTTTTTTGTTGTTGTTTCCTTCCTTCTGTGGTTTAATTTGCAGGCAACTGATGATGCCAATGTCAAATATGAAGAGGTATAAAGAGAGAGAGTATATTGATGCATTCAGAAAATAATGTTAACGTGTTTAATTGAATTGTTTTATGGAATAATTTGCAGGAATTTGTAAAGAATTCTCGAGGCATGAAACTTCTTGCCAGCAAATGGTTACCGATGAATGGAAATCCAAAAGCATTAATCTTCATGTGCCATGGCTATGCCATGGAATGCAGCATCACCATGAACAGTAATAATAATAATAATAATTCAATTCAAATAATTAATTACACTAAACAACTCTTAATTAATTAATTAGGTTAATTAATAATTATTGTTATATGTGACGTTGTGCAGGCACAGGAAGAAAGCTTGCAAATGCAGGATATGCAGTTTATGGTTTGGATTATGAAGGACATGGAAAATCAGATGGTCGGCAGGGTCTTGTTCTTGATTTCAATTCCGTCATCGATGACTGTTCCCAATATTTCACCTCCATTTCTGGTCAGAATTTTTACCATTATCATTTATTTCAATATTTAATTAATTTGTTTTTATTTGTACAAAGTTTTCAAAGGCATGAGGGGGGCAATTTGTCCGTTGGTGAATAAATGAATGATTGTTTTTTAATTTTGATGATGGCATGATGCTGATTATAATGAAAAATAAAAATGAATTTCAGAAAAGAGAGAAAATGAGAAGAAGATGAGGTTCTTGTTAGGGGAATCCATGGGAGGAGCTGTGGCTCTGCTTTTGCACTGGAAAAAACCAGATTACTGGGATGGAGCTATTTTGGTTGCACCCATGTGTAAGGTTTGTTATTTTCTTTCCTTTCTCAATCCTCATCTCTTTCCTCTTCTTTTTTCCTCCATTAAAAAACAAATAAGGAATTATCCTTTTCCAACAAAATATGTGCATCACAAATTACATAGACTTCCCTTTCAACTCTATTCAAAACTAAAATCAATATTTGTATATGTATGTAAAATCAATATATAATGTTATATCAACTCTAAAATACAAACAATTTTTATTGACATGCATTTTACTTAGTCAGCACACATATATATATATATATATTTTTGGGGTGTTTAAAGTCAGGAAATTTTATCCAAGAAACTCTTGACTATTTTTGGGCCTCATATTTATCATTCACATAATTAATAAAAGAATATCATATGAAAGTTTAAAATTAATAGTCAATAATGTATTACACAAGAAAAAGTATTGTATTTTGTTTTTTTTAATTATTATTTTTGTTTTTTCCTAAATATAGTTTGATAATTTAGGCATAGGACAAGTTTGATGCAGTCAGTGTGATGTATAGGGTCCCCAGAAAACTGGGATTCAATAACATTGGGTAGAAACTAATGTACAATATTCTTTTTAATTTACTTCTTACCCTAATATTCAGTTTCCACTCCCCATCAAATTCTCCTACTTTCATCTTTACATTGAGTTGTATGTGAAAGCTATATAGTCCAATGCAAGAAAAATTCATGAGATAAGAAAAGGACACAAAACTGACATAGACATCATAATAAATCAATATATGTATGTGACTAACGATTCAACTAAAATTGTGTTCATGCTTATCTCTTGTTTAATTACTCTCTTTATATATTCATAGAACAATATATCTCAAAGAGAGAATTATTCTAGAAAAGTATCATTATCCCATAGAAAAAAATTATTGGAAAACTTTTTTCTTCGCACGCAATAATCGTACGTGCTACGTCGAGAATAATTATGAATTATTGAAATTGTGTATTAGGTGTGCTTTTTTGACATGATATAATCATATATATATATATATATATGTTAGTTGACTCATCAAGGTACTTTTAAATATAATTTTTCTTGATCGTGATAAATCTTTAGTTTACGTTTTCCACGATCAACTAAGAATTTTCTAATATAAACCGTTGCAATAGCAGCCGGTATTACGTCACATCTAGAAGCCCTTACCTTCAGAAAGTGATCAATTAATAATATTAAAATAGTTAACATATAAATATTTTTATATTAAATAATTTAGTTTTTCGTATCAAATTATTTGATAATTTTAATTATTATTTTTAAATAAAAATTCATATAGCTAATTTTATGTGAAGTTAATATTTAAAATCGTTAGACGATAATTTAGTCCAATTTATCAAATTATCTAACTGTCTTAACAAGTAATTTTAACTCATTATTTTTGTATAAAGACATTTTTATGTGTGGTTAATTTTTAATGAAGATAAGTTTAATTTTATTGCACTAACCGTATAAAACATTTTATATTGTCGTGTAATCACATCCGTTATTTTACATGACGGGTTAAAGAAAAAAAAAGTTATTTTTTATGATATCACGTTATATGATTGGACGAACGTGTAAAAATATTTTACACGAGTGCGTCAAAATTAAATTCGAAGAACATACCTTATAATTTGCTGGGTAAGAGGATTTGTTTAGCAAATAATAATTAGATTGTAATAATGAAAAATGTGTTGCAGATTGCAGATGAGATGAAACCAAACTCAGTGGTGGTAGGTGTATTGAGTGCACTAAGCAAAGTGATTCCCACATGGAGATTAATCCCAACCCAAGATATCATTGATGTAGCATTCAAGGAACCCCATGTTAGAGAACAGGTATGTTCCAACACAACACATACAGATTTTAGTTTGTTTATTTAATTAACTGCTATATTACTATTACTATATATATGGTAGTACCTAATTGGTATATTATTGATTGTGTTGCAGATTAGAGCTAATGAATATTGTTACAAAGGGAAGCCCCGGTTGAGAACAGGGTATGAACTTCTGAGAGTTAGCACAGAAATAGAGCAAAGACTGAATGAGGTGTCACTGCCATTTCTGGTGCTGCATGGTGAGGAAGACCAGGTAACTGACATGGCAGTTAGCAAGCAACTGTACGAGGTGGCTTCCAGCAGAGACAAGACAATAAGACTGTACCCTGGAATGTGGCATGGTCTCTTGTACGGAGAGCCACCTGAGAATTTGAAGATTGTGTTTTCTGACATTATTGCTTGGTTGGACCAGAAATCTCACTATGGTAACACAAGGTTAGAGAGGGAGCTCAAACAACAACATGAGAAGAATATTCTAAAAGCTTGGGTTTAGCATTTTTTTTATTTATTAGTGTTTTATACGTAGCAAATACGGTTTAAGTGTTTAGGATTTAGGGTTCTGATGTTAGATGGATTTGTTTGAGCAATTGTAAACATTTATTACTGTTAGTATATGGTGAATTAATTTATAATATACAATGAACTCCTCCTCTACTAATTCATTCATGATTCAGTGTATAAGTCAAAGCAAAGATCCAATTAGAAGAGAAGCAAAGTTGTTTAAGGTGCATGAATGGATTGAAAGTGATTATTATTATTAGCAGACATATCATTTCAGAAAGACTTGAATCGTGTCAAGTGTTCAAAGCACTAAATTATCTGTGAACCGTGAGAGTTGCATGCTGCATGCCCCTTTACTTTTATAACAGTGCTACGAGATCAACATTAGGGAGTCATTAGGAAATTAATAAAAATTTATATAAATTATCATTTGAGACTCATATATCTAAAATTAAGTTATCATCCAAAATTTATATAAATTATCATTCATGATTATATTAGTTTTTTATTTGTTATAATGTATTAATTTCTAGTTTTTTTCTTCCTTTTATGGGCTTAAAGTCACAACTCAAAAGAGTTACCCATCTGCAGAAGCATCCTTTCTGATGACTCAGCATTTCAGATCTTTAATTTATGGCTACTCCAAAATAAATGAAACAATATATGCATATGGTTGTTACTTTTGGATTTTTTTATAAAGATCTGATAAATTATATCATCTATTTTTATTTTATGGCAAGTTTATATAATGATGTGGCTACTCGATCTACCCATTTTCATTCATGAATTATAAAATAAACGTTATAAAAAAGAGTTAAACATTTACTTCTATAATATTGTAATTTTTTTATGTTAATATAGAAGTGGTTTATATACCTGCTGCCTGCCATGTTTTTCTTATATGATTGTTAACAGAATTTTATGTATCATGTTTTGGTTAATTTAAGTTATTATACAATAAAAAAATTTAAAAAAATTAAGACTCATACGGTTGGTAACTTGGTATAACTTAAACAAACTACACTAATAAGCCTTAGACTATCATGTTATAATTATATGTTAGAGACTTCGAGGGTATTTTTGAATGTTTCGAAAACATTAAGTTAAAAAAATTCCTACACCTACACCCTGATTTAGCAGCTATTAATTAGTAACAAATTACCAAAAGCCACTATCATCTGGCGTTCAAGCATCTAATTGAGACATTAACATATGGGAACAATTACATAATTTTCAGCGTAAAAGAAGGTACACTAGTATTGATAGCTATTATTTTCTACCATAATACATCTCCATAATCATTGTTATTTATTTAATGAAGGCGTAGAAGATATTTTTTCCGGATTATACAAATTCCACGCCAACTTAAACATATAATTGAGCGTTGAATATGGGGGATAGGATATGTCACGTTTTATCACAACAACCACCACAAAGAAAGTGAAAACATTTACTAGCAATTAATTACAACAGAAAATTGCCAAATGAAGCTTATCAATTTCATTTCTCAACAATACATAATACACTCTACAACTACAAGTCCTCCCTCTCAACATCAAGAAATCACTGCTACACCTATCAATGAGATAACACAAGTTTTCTTTGCTTTGTTAGTGACCTGACTATGGGCAAATAATCTAAACTAGAACACAATTCTACCACCTGCAAGAAATACCAAATTACACTATCAAGAATTCGTCTACTCAAATGTTACTCACTTAACAAACAACATGGCAGAACTTCAAATGGACAAAGATGGAGTTTAATCAAAGGAGAACAAATACCATTTCAAATGATCATCTCTTTAAATAATCTTGTTTCGTACTTCCTCTAGTTTCTTCATTATCTCGCCAGGGGTTCTGTCCAATTCCTCAGCAATTTTCTTTTGCAAGTCCATTGGCAGAGTTGGGAATTGTTCGCATAGATCCCCATCAATTACATCCTACATCATTATGCAGGCAGATCAGAAATTAGTCAACTATGAAAGTAGAGGTGGATGACAAACATTATATGCTACTATGCAAGACAGAACAAAGTCATACTATTGATTGGTATACCTTAACAGGAAAATAGGCAGATCTGTAAGCCATGTGGTCTCTTCCGCACAAAGGTGGATGATCCTGCCTCATATGCATCTCCAAATGAGAAAAGAAATCAACATCGTCTCGAGATGTAAAAGCATGGAGTGCCCCGATACTTCCCATAACTGTTCCGTACACAATGCACTCTCCACCACCTGGTATAAGAGATGCCTTTTGCAAGCAACTGACCACATCACCAACATGAAATTGTACAATCTCTTCCACCTTATTTGGAGCTCCATTCAGCTTTCCCTGCTCCCATTTAATCCTCCCACCAGTAGGATCTTCTTCGATCTCATCGGAAACATCTTGTGGCAACCGCACAAAATAGACATTTCCAAACTTGTCTGCCCCGGCCATGGTATCAAAATCTATGTGGTATGATGCAGTAAGCCATCTTGGGACACAATCATCCGCAAATATGTAGAGTTGATTTTCATCTCGCCGATACTTGCAGTAATGGAAAGACTGGAGAAAGAAAGAGAGTAAATAGGTCACAGTTAGCTGAAAATTCTATACAGTAAATGTGACATGGATAGCAGCAGGAGATTGATAACATTCATTTACTACACACACACACACACAAAGCTTTCGTAAAACAAGAATTTCTCATGAATCCTTCTAACAAAATCGCAGAAGCAAAAAACAGAACATTAAAACTTGCTGGGCACATGCTGAATTACTATTAACAAACCTACCTAAACTCAAACCAGCTAAAGTTAAAACCAGAAGCCATGGGAAAAAAATCGTTGTCAATGGCTAGATGTTTAGCAGATATAGATATAACATAAAAAACATACCTCTTGGATGTCACCCACGTAAATTCTATCACGGTATGCATGAATAGAGACAATGGAGTTGGGGAATAACTTATTCTCACATTTTCTTAGTAATCGCTTTTTCCCCAAATCATAGAGCCTGAGCACAGGCCCTATTCCCGCAAGTAATCTTCCTTGGAACTGACATAAAGCAAGAGGAACACCCTCAACCTGAGTCTTGTGAAGAAGTTCAAGAGATCTCCCTTCCTCTACAAACCTATATATATGAATAAATCCAGCAGTCAAACCCATTTTCGGGTAAAATTGCAGTCCTTTTGCTGTGCCAACAGCCAAAAGAGTTCCATATTCCTTGTCATGGAAATTTACTGTGCATATGCTGAATGCAGCCTCATTATCCTGAAGCTCCAAAAGACAAGTTGTGTTTCCAGTTCTTGGATCAAGAACCCTGATGCAGGAAACCCACTTATCTGCTTCGGCCTTTGGATAACCATAGTGTTCATCAGATAGTGGATCATCTTTATCCTCATCCTCACCACCATTCTCCATCTGATCTGCACTTCCAGTCCCATTTTCCCCTGCCTGACCAGCTTCAAAACATTCTTTCCTTGCAGCTTCACGCTCTTCTGCAGTCAATGCTCCTTGATCACTCTCAATCATCACCAGAAGTTTCCGTTTTGGTTGCAGCACAAACTTCCTTGGAGTGTATCTTAATGGGATTACAGTTTCATTAAATGTTTCTCCTAATCTCTCGATGGTAAAAATCCGTAGTGCCTCACCAGCAACAGCAACAACACCTTCCACACACTGGTCAGATGAAAACGAGGCAGCATATTCTAGGGTTTCATATGAAAGGGGTGTTAAAAGGAAATGTCCTTGGTGAATGTATCCAAGCCATGGCCTACTTGATAAGCAAAGCATTGCTCGCTTGCCCCTTACAATAATGGGGAACAACTTTGGAGCTCTCAATCCTAAGAATCGGGAACGAGAGTCGGAAAGCTGACCTGTAACCATGTCAACCACAGTTCTGAACAAAACACCATTCTGCAAGCCAGCATTCAAGAAAAGGCTAGCAGGATGATCTGCACCATCCTCACCACCAATTGATGCTTGAACCTCAAGGAAAAGAAGAGATTCTGGAGCTGAAGAGACACTTTGCACACTCAAGGCCTGCATGCAATCATCAGGATCCAATGACAAGATACGAATGGTCTTGTCATATGAACCAACTGCAAGAAAACGGGATCTTTGTCTGCCTTCAGGTACTGGTGCAATGTCCAAACAAGCAACATCTCCAGACATTTCATGCTTCTCGACTTCCATCAACTGACCTGTTACATCCACTTCAAAATAGATAAGCTCCCCTCCACTCAATGCAATAACCACCTGAAGTCTATTTGATCCAACTTTAGAAATTGTCCTCTTCCCAGGAGTTCTCCATTCATTAATACGCCCATCCTCCCTAATATGTCTAATACCATTAGGGTGAACCTGCATGAGAGAATCATCACCTATCAAAGAAACAGCTAGGGAGGGAGTTGTATCAAGAAACCCACTGTCACTGACTTCTTCAACTGTCTCACCAATGGAAAGCACAAGCGTAGCATTTGTGAATGACACGACAATATATGCATCAAACTCGTCAATGACATTCTTCTTCACAGTCCAAACAGCACTAGGTATACCGGGAAGCTTTGAAACTGCCATTTCACTAACTGCTAAACCAGTCCTCAAAATCCTCAGAGATGAACGAGGACCACGGCCGCAAAGAGTGAAAATTTGAGGAGTTTCCTCTTCAAAGATATTACTGACCTTCATATCCATTATTGGCATTAAACTCTCAACCTGGTCAATTCTAACAAGGTTTTTCAGTCTCCTTGGCTGGAAAAATACGGGCTGAAAACCTTCTTCAGTTTCCATCAGCGTAGCAGATGACGCCTCAACATCATCGTCATCTCCTATAGCCTTGAACTGATACAGTGCATGATTTCCAAACTCTGAGGCTGCAAACAAGAACCCAGACTTCAATACACACATCGAAGCCGTAACAGGGATGGTGTCAAAATACTTAATCTTCAATTCCGAGACACGGTCACCATCATGCTCCAATGTGACCTTAAAAATATCTCCATACTCAGTCTGCAGAAGGAAAAAGAACATGGACTTGAGCTTATGCATGGCAGCCGATACAATAAGGACTCCACGCTCAGCAGGCAAGTCAGCACGCCTAGGGATCACAGCCCTGACATCAGGTTGCCCCTGATTCTTATAAATAACGAAATTTTCGGCACAAACAAGCACGCCGCTAGGCCCATCAGCACCACCAGGAACAGTGACAAGCAAATTAGCACCATTATCAACCTGTTCAGACCACTTCCTGGAAACATGATTGAGCCCTAAATCAAGCTCATAAAAAGTTAAATGCTTCTGAGCTTCACTAGCAGCCTGGCCGGTAGAATCCTGATCAGCCTCAGAGTAATCCAACTCTATGGCAGCAAATATAGGGTTCTCAAAGCCACAATCAACACCACAAATTGAATATACTAAAGTGTGTGACTTATGAGCTTCTAAAGGCGAAGAAATAGTTAACCTAGCAGCAGTGTCCCTATTCAACACATAAACAAGCTTCTGCTTCTCACAAGCACCAATCATAACAGCCCTACCTTTTGGATCTATAGCAAGGTACTGACCCGGAACGATGCGGCGGCAACCAGATTTGCCGAAAGTTTCTTGGTGAATTTTATCGAAGACGTTCTTCTCCTTGTTGTAATCGAGGATTACGATCCTACCGGAATCGGAGCCCACGACGATGTAGTCCTTCTGAGCTCCGGTGAGCCTGAACTGAGCTAAGGACCGAATGACGCCGAAGATTTCGACGGAGAGTATGGTTTGGATCCTGCCGTTGTCATCAGGGCGAAGAAGGTCGAGGACTTTGCCTCTGGCAACGACGATTTCCTGAGTCTTGCCGCCGGAGAAGTTGCCGTTAATGGCGCAGACTATGCCGGTGGGGCGCTGGAGAGTGAGACTGTAGAGGTACATGGCGGTGGGTTCTAAGGAGTGAGCAAAATGCAAATTAGGGTTGGATTTTTGAGGTCTTAGCTAAACAGACATTAGAGAATAGCGAGCGAAGAAGAGAAAGGAGTGAAAACTGAAAAAAGGGTTTGGTTTTTGAGTGAAGATATAAACCCTAGCTCAGATTTTCGCTTCCCTCCTTGCTAACATGAATCACATGATAAGTATTATCAATGAAAAATTTTAAATAATTATATTCAATAAATATAAAATAAATATATTAAAATTTTTCATTTTTATTCAATATTTTTTAATTTATAATTTAGTGCATAATATAAAATAGATAAACCCCTAAATTATTTATTATACACTTATTTATCTTAGGCTAAACCAATAAAATTGCACTGAATTATCTTGTCAACCTTTTTATTTCGTTATTTATATATATGTCCTTATAATTTTTTATTAACATACCAAAATTACTTTCAAATGATTAAAAAAAAAGTTTCTTCTCAATTTCAAATAAAAGTCTTATTTGATGATATTTTTATTGATAACGAAATTGAGAAACATTTTTATCAACACAAAAATAATTCAAAAGTATTTTAGTGGTTTTCAGTTTTCTCTTTATTTTGTTATGAATTTAAGAGGATAAAAAAAATAGAAATAGTTTTAGTCAATAAAAAATTATTTATCGTCAAATTTATAACATAAAAAATTACAATCAGTAATAAAATGTATTTAATTAAATCTAAGCAAATTTTGATAAACAGAAAACGACATTTACACCAAATATTTCATGATATATTATTATTATTATTATTATTATTATTATTATTATTATTATTATTATTATTATTACACTATCCTTTAATTTATATAAATTAAAGAAGATATCAATAAAGCATTGAAGTTGAATACAATAGTATAAATTTTATTTATATGATAGTTATTTAATCATATATTGTCTCGTTAATTATTATAATTATTTTTTGTCAACTAACTAAATTTTTAAGAAAAATTCTATTTAGTTATTATTTTTGTCATGACAAAAATAACTATTACTTTCATTAGTTTGTAAACACCATGATAGATTGTCTATTTATCAAGTTTTTTTTTCTTTCTTTATTTTTTATACAGAAGGGATGACCTTTTTTTTAAAAAGAATATAATGAATTTCTTTTATGATAATAAAATTAAAAAATTGAAAAAACTAATAAATGATTATATGATATGAGATATGTATCGGGTGAGTTTGCATGCATAGACAATAACCAATTCACTATCCTTAAAAGTTGGTTAATTAATTAAGTTATTCCAACTTCCAAGTTTCTAAGTTCTAACCACCACACTAAATCAAACCATTTCTCTTCTATATATATCAACCAAGCATGCAAGCCAATGCAAAAAGAAACCATGAAACAATGGCCAAACTCCTCTCTCTTCTGGTATTAGCCATATTACTTTTGTTCATGACCACCATAGACCAATCTTCCTCAGCTAGAACTCTTGCCAACCAACCTCAAAATCACAGAATAACATTCTTAATGAGGGATATTCTAAACAATGTCACGGTTTCTAGGCCTTATCATCAGAAACCTGCCACCACTAAGGTCACTGGTCAATTCGCCTTCCAAAAGCCTCTAAATGGAGATGGAGCAATTCCAATACCATCATCTTCCACACAAACACTTGGTCTCTCCAATTTTGGATTCTCTTTCCCTACTAGAGCCACCCTCCAAGAGCTCGAGTTTGGATCGGTGACCTCCATAGACGAGGAACTTCTCCAAGTTGAAGGTGTCCGGGGAGCTGAATTAGAGAGACTTGGACAAGCACAAGGTGTCTATGTCGCGAGCTCAGGAGACAGAACTAACCACATGATGGCTATGACAGCAAGATTTTTGAAGGGTGATGAGTACCAAGATGGCCTCACAATCTTTGGAGTGCATAGGACCGATGTCTTTGAGTCGCATGTTGCGGTTATTGGAGGTACTGGGAAGTACAATGGTGCTAATGGCTATGCTGCCGTTAAGGTTGTGGACAGAGTAGGGTCTAGTGCAGAAGGTGGAAAAGTGACAAGTTCTAAGTTCCTTAAGTTTGATGTGTATCTTAGTTAGTAGTTTCTAAAGTATATCCAACTAAATAAAATACTAAGTTGAAATTGAATTTGAATTTTCTATGCCTTGTTTGATTCTAATGTATTATACTTTGAGTACAAGAGTAGTAATTACCTCTTTAATTTGTAAAGAGAAAAGAATATCAGAAAAAACTGGAACATGAAACGAGTTCGAAGGAAACTAATTATTTCATGTCCAACATCCATAAGAACAGAGAGTCACATCTTCGAAATGATATGAATATTGAGATATTATAATCATGAGCCATCAAATTATAATCTTGCTATATTATAGACACGTTTTCAGTGTCAACCAGCACATGATTCTGCAGTCCTTGGAGACAAAGTAAACGAGAATTATATTGGTGATTCGAGAAGATATCTTATGTACTGATTATGATGATTATCCAAGCTCACAAAATTCTTAATTAGATTTACTTCCTACCGTATGGTCTATAACCATATCCAGAAAGAAAACGTGGTTTCACTATATAGTTATGGGGTGGAGATCTTTGGATGAATACCTATTATTGTACCAAATATGACTTCCATTAAACAACTAGTTTGTTAACACTGATACTAAAGGGGTGGAGTTGTTTCAACCAAGGCTCAATATCCAACCACTCCATACTATTGACTATCAGCTCCAATTTTTGAAGACACGCCCTTCAAAATCTCCTCACGTTTGTGCTGGTATATATACATGCATAACCTCTGTTTCCTTTGTGTGCATGATGGTCAATACTTTTCCACTAATGCTTGTAACATCAAAGATGCCTCTTCTTCCTAGCCACCACTACCTTCATGATTGCTGGCTCAGCCAGGATCCTAGATGAAGTGAACCCTCAACAACCACAAGTCATTGGCAATGGCAATCTACCATTACCAGCAGCACCCAACGGCAATCCTTCGGTGACAACACCACATTTAGGCGCTGCCAACACTGATCCACCACTTCCAGATAATGCCTCACTCCCACCGTCGCAAGCACTGAAGAAGATCCACAGCAGCCACAACCCATTCAAGTCCCTCCAATCACACCACCAGTACCAGTAAGTGGTGCTAATGGTATATGTATTATTTTTTAGGAAATAAATCGGCATTTTTACGGTGAATTAAAAAGTATATGTATTCTTTTTTAGGAAAGAAATTGTAGACTATATTTGGATCGGTCTATAATGGTAAATTATATTTGTTCACTTGTTATAAATAAACACTGCAGTGTATTTTTGTTTTAATTCAAAAAAAGAAAAGTTAGTAAAATAATGATCCAACACTGGGATGCTTGTATACATGCCTAAAGTCCTGCAAATATCAATACTGATATATATAATATCAAAGGCAACTACTACAATAAAAATGTAAAAATCATCATCACATGAAGGTTTAGCCTTTAAAGCTACACTTTGAAAAGAAATAGCAATACTTTTAAAAAATGTAACGCTTTTATACATAGTAAAATCTAACCATTCAATTTATCATCCAATGATCAAAATGAAAATTTTCATACGAAGACAATTTTAAAATCTTCATTATAGTATCCACCAATATCAAAACATTCTCAAAAAGCCGAAACTCTTTTACTCTGATTCAGTCACAATTTCAAGGAATACAACATTTTTCACTATATATATGTCAGAGGCTTACATAGTACTATAGTGGATGGAACACTCATATCCAAAGAGAAGATTAATTAATTGAACTTAATTAGTATCACACCAAACAGGCCTTGAATCCCTTTTCCAATTCCTGAGTATCCAAGTTTTTTCCTATAAAAACAATTTTGTTTACCCTTGGTTCATCTGCTCTCCACAATCTTTCAGGTGAACCTTGAAATAAGTCATGAACTCCCTGATACAGAGAAAGATATGCTTAATTTAGCCGACTGAGCTTAGAAAACGATGACAGTTAAAAAAATCTGTGGCAGGAATGAGAGCCGGAAGAGATGGGTGGCAGAAAGAGACTCTAGTTGCCTGAATGAGATAATAATACAAATACAATAAAATTAGAAGTTTTAAAGGAATATAAATTCACCTGAAAAACAAATCTCTCGTTCATTCCTTGCACGGAAAGAAGACCTTTCATTCTATAAATATCATCACTACGTTCCAGCAAGAGTGTACCGAGCCATATGTTAGCCTGAAAGGGTTAATAACTTATCCTTTTAGTACATAAGTGTCAACATTGAGCTTTTGCATGCGCATAAACATTGAATACAAAGCATCCAAATATAAAAGTGAAATTGGTATACTAGACATTTACTTTAAGTATAGACAAAATGCAATACAAACCTTCTCAAGGTCTAAGCTTCCTTCACAAACTATGCTAACAGACGAAACACCAGGATCATGACTGTGACTATGACCATGGTGATCTGCATATTAACAAAAATCAGATTTATTTTCTCACTGCATAGCACAACTAAACAGTAAAAGTTCCAAGATCTAGAAATTATGTCATTGAATCTTAGGAAGCATTGGATTGACAAGCAACAGAGAAAATACTGATCCTACTCTAAGAACTAATCGATAGTTACCATGCTCGTGGTCATGAGAATGATCATGGTGATGATCATGGTCGTGGTGCTCATGGTGATCATGGTCGTGGTCGTGGTCGTGGCTGTGGCTATGTACGTGATCTTCCTTAGCAGGCTCATCATTAACAGCACTCTCAATCCTTGTTTGATAAAGAAACATATAAAAACCGTTAAGGTTGGCTTGGACAGCAGAACCATAATAAGAAAGTGAAAATTCAAGCCGTAATCGGTAAGTGCAAAAAGGAACTACTTGTGTTTATCAAATAAAAAATGGAACTGCTTGAGACAGCATGCGAACTAAAATTTAGATTTCTTATATATATATATATATATATATATATATATATATAACTTGAAAGTAGGAAACAACAAGAAAAGCTACCTCTCCAAATCATAGCCACCAATGCCAAGAACATAATCCAAGTCAACTTTCCCAAACTCAGTCCGCTTTAAATGAGCCAAGCTATTTATATTCTGAATTAAAAAAACAAGTGCTCAGAACAATGAAAAAAAAAAACATGAAACTGAAATAAATGCTCAGCACTTAGATTCAATAGGAAGATAAAGACACCAACCCTTATGCGCTGGACCAAAGAAGATATCTCAGATTCACCAACAAGGTCAGTCTGGAACAAGACAGAAGAATATTAGCAATGCAAACGTAGACATTTCATTCCATAACACTGTATGTATAAATTATGGTGAATAATTGCACATGGAGACCATTGGTGACTGTATCCACAAAACAAAACTATCCATTAGCTGGCTAACTGGTTAGTTATTGAATCAACACTAGTAAGCCCTTCTCCCAAATAATCCAAAATTTCAAGTTTTACAACAGAACCGAAGCCATAGATTACTCACAGAGTAAATGAGTGAATACCTTATTTACAATTATACGATCTGCGTAGGCAATCTGTTCCACTGCCTCATTGACAATCCCTTCTGGCTTGACCTCATCAATATGACGATGAACATGTTTTGCATCGACCAAAGTAACAACACCATCCAACTTGACATCGTTGAAAACCTTATCCTCGGCATAAAATGTCTGGATAATTGGTGCCGGATTTGCCAATCCTGCAGAAACACAAGCAAAGTTGCAT
The DNA here is from genome assembly GCA_036250425.1 of Stylosanthes scabra. Taxonomy (NCBI): domain Eukaryota; kingdom Viridiplantae; phylum Streptophyta; class Magnoliopsida; order Fabales; family Fabaceae; genus Stylosanthes; species Stylosanthes scabra. The sequence continues at coordinate 27,895 of JASCZI010060935.1, forward strand.
TAAGCTCAGCCATTATCCTTCCACCACATCTTTATTAATTTAATAACTTCTTAAGCACAAGCAAAAGAACTCTGCGGTAACAAATAGAGTGCAACAATTTCATACATTCAAAATTCAACTAGTCTCTTACCCGTAGTCTCAATAACAATATGGTCAAATTTGTCTTTCTTCCTTGCAACTAGTTCAGAAATCATTCTAACAAGATCACCCCTGACTGTGCAACAAAGGCAGCCATTGTTCAACATCATAATATCTTCAGCCCCAGCAGTTTGAGCCGCAACTAAAGAACCATCGATGTCAACTTCACCAAACTAACCATAACGCATAGAGTAACAAGTTAACCTAACATTCATACTGAAGAAACGAAAGAATCAATTCCAAATTCCAAGAAAATTTATACATACAAACCTCGTTCTCAATAACCGCGATCCGCTTTCCATGCTCAGCAGTCAAAATATGGTTAAGCAGCGTTGTCTGCTCAATTCCACAACAACAGATAAAGTCAATTACAGCGTAGAAAGAGAAGCACAGAGAGAGAGAGAGAGAGAGAGAGAGAGAGAGAGAGAGAGAGATGGATACCTTGCCGGAACCGAGAAAGCCGGTGATGATAGTGGCGGGAATGCGATTGTCGCGGGGAATCTTGGTGGAAACATCGGAGCTATCGCTCTGCGGGGGAGCAGTGGTGGTTGCGGAAACGGTAAAGCGGCGGCGAGAGGTTGTTACAGGGAAGGTTCTAGAAGTAGAAGTGAGTTGGGAGCAACATTTAGTCTTGGTTCTGGAGCACAGGATTGAAGATTGAAAAGAAGGGAGGGCTTTGGGATTGCGATAAGCAACACTCAACAAGCTGGAAGCAGTGACCTCAGCTCTCAGACAACTCATTTTTGGAATGCAAAGAAAGGGTTTAGCGGTTGAGAAAGGGAAACCACTACAGCACAGGTTTTCAAGCTGCTGCTTCTGCCAACTGCCACAACACACTACCGGAATGGATTGCTTTCAATTATCCGATTCTTTCTCCTCTCTTTTTTTTTGGTCTAAAGGATGTCAAGCGGGTTTCTTTGTCCAACTGAAGAAGGCCTTTGTTGTATTGGGCCCATTTAAGTCCATACAAAAAGGATTCCATTTGATTGTATCATTGCGGCCCAATAGAAATTTCCAATTTGGTTCCGAAAATATTTTCTAAATATAATAAAAAAAAATATTTTGGCCTCAATGGCTCCATCTAAGAATTTAATTTCCATACCCAGTTATTACCAAAAAAAAAAATTCATACCTAATGAGTATAAAAGAGTTTTATACATGCAACCAATCAATTATATATTGCCACATCAACAAAAATAATTAATTTTCAAATTCAATATTCTAAAAATCATATAAGTGCACAAATTTAATTAAATGACCGTGTAAAACTTGTTTTAATATTAGTGCATCCAAATTAAACTCCTCAATCTAAATAAGGCCTCTTTTTTACTTTTTGTAATCTTGAAATAACTACTAAATGCATCGTAAAGTTTAAATTTACTTGGCTGTGGGCTTTTGCAAATAATGGTGATGATGATTCAAATGCAATTGGTGTGTGTCTGAGCGGGTGTCCTTGTTAATGAAGTAGAAGAGAAAAATGTGATCCCTAATTAATTTTACCTACCAACCCATGAGCCATGAGTGAGGGATCAAAACTTTAGCTATTTAGTGTTTTAATAGCACATTTTAAAATATAAATTTATATATATTTTAAAAAAATTATATATTTAATATATTGAAAATATATAAAAAAATATTTTTTGATAATTTATTTTGTAAAACATTTTTTCATAATATGGTTAGGGTAAAAGATAACAAAACCAAAAACTTAACCAAAAAGAGGGGGTTGGTGGGCTTTATAAAAAGCTTGTAAGAATAGGGAAGCAGTGTAGCAGAGAATATGGAAATGAGTGGTGGAGTTTGCATGGTTCCCCACACATGATAATGATTTCTCAACACTGAATAGGTTGCAGATGCATAAAAAACGTGCCATACTCATATATGCTCATAAAACAAAATCAACTTATATTTTTCTAAACAACTGCAATATTATACAAAAAAAGTTATTAGTATCGTATAGCAAGGCAAAAGCAGCTCCACACATTATATCAGATACTAAGCATTTTTTGAATTTTGATGAGCTAATGGGGTGGTATCATTACACTCGCTAATCGCCACTATCACACTATACAATATAATAAATATATACATCTAATTGGGCAAATACCATCTTTTAAAACTCTCACTATTAAACTATTGCTAGATTAAAATCTATTAGTGCTTGTCTAGTGTTATTAAATATCAAATTTATTAAAATAATATATTTTTTGTACAATTAAAGTTAACTAATGTTGTCTAACTTATTCCTTAAATATTTTCTTTCCGAAATAACACCGTATCAATAAAATATTAATTTTTTAAAAAATATTTATATACAAGACAGGGATATAATAGCAATTTTATATTAATTTTAAATTAAAATTCCTCAAAAGTAAATGCATTCATTGCATTTTTTATAACAAATATATTTGGAACACATCCATAAATACAATATAATATACGCAAATACGTACAAGTATATATTGAAAAACAAAACATATTTTTAATGCCGAATATGATATGATTCTTATTTTTAAATGTTACTTTAACAAATATAACGAATATAGCCAAATAGATGGCCAAGTTCATAGTCGGTTTAACCATGTTTAAATCTATTGAAGACTGTGTTTGACCAATAAAAAATAACCCACATTCAGGTTACTTATCAAGATACTTTGTAATTTTTTTTTTTTTTTGTTGACAAAGATACTTTGTAATTAGTTATTACATAATCATGATTTTGTCCAAAATGGACCTATTTTATAATAAATCAAGTAGAATATTCTCAAATGAGTGGTTAAGAATTTATAATGAATAATAAAAATAAAATAAAAAAAAATTTCAACCACTTATTTAAAAATATTTCACGATCCATGATGAACTTCATCAATTATAGACTTCTCCCAGAATCATTATTACTACATAAGAACAGCTACAACTTCAAGCCTACAAAATGTGTCAAATATTTTAATTTTGATAGAACAAAATCTTATACATTCATCTAATTTCTCTTATAAGCTATTATTATTATTATTATTATTATTATTATTATTGGTGAAGCTCTTATAGAAGTTACTAAATTGTTTTTCTGAAATAGATGGATAAAACATGGTTCACCTTTAAACATGTTTTATTAAATTAAAAATGTTACATTCTCTATTAATTAAATTAAATTTTAACTCTTCACTAATTAAATTTTATATTAATAATCCAAATTTTAAAAATAGTCTATTAATTAGGTTAACCATTTTTATAAGATTATAAAAAAAGAAAAACCATAAAAATATTATACTCCTAGTTTTTTTCAAAAGATGTCCAAAAAATGAAATTTTTATGTTTTTTAAGAGTGATATTACATATGTAAATTATTTTTTACAACAAAATTTAATAAAATTAGCTCAACCTTAGCAGAAATTATTCTTTTCGATAAAAAATATATAATATATTACATATTTTGATTTTTTTTTTAACGAGAAGTTCGACTTCAAGACTCTCACAATACAAGAAAGATAATGTCATATAAGTTATGATTTATCGGTATATTATACAATTTGGTTGAATAAATTAATTAAGCTCCTAACATTTTCTATTTTTATAAATAAAATAAAAATAAAAAACTATACATCGTTAATTTAATTTTTATTTTCTAAAAAAAAATAAAATAAAAAAAAACAGAAAAAAAAAAGAAAAAGATAAAGAATGTTCGAGTGAGTCGGTAGTAAGTATAAGAATGGTGTGAAGCACATCACTCACTCACTCACTCACTCACTCAGAAATGGCTCTCGAGATTGCTGTCAAAGCCGCTGCTGGTGCTCCCAACGTTCTCGGAGACTGTATGCTCTTCTTCTTCTTCTTCTTCTTCTTCTTCTTCTTCTTCTTCTTCTTCTTCTTCTTATTGTTGTGTGTGTTTGCACTTTGCAGGTCCATTTTGCCAAAGGGTTCTCCTAACTTTGGAGGAGAAGAAAATCCCTTACTCCACCCACCTCATCAATCTCAGCGACAAACCCCAATGGTACCTCCCTTTTTCAACTCCATTCTCCTTTCTCTCTCTCTCTCTCTCTCTCTCTCTCTCTCTCATCCCCTTTTTTCTCAAAGATTACTCCTTTATAGGTTTTTGGAAGTGAATCCTGATGGGAAGGTTCCAGTGGTCAAGTTTGATGGCAAATGGGTTTCCGATTCCGATGTTATTGTTGGCATCCTTGAGGAAAAGTACCCTCAACCTTCTCTCGTTACTCCCCCTGAATCTGCCTCCGTGTAAATCCTCCTACTTTCAACTTTTCATTCTTAACAAGATATGTGTTTTTGACTTTTGATTTGAGAGACTTTATTTGTTCTTCACAACTTGCAGGGGATCAAAGATATTTGGGGCTTTCGTGACGTTTCTCAAGAGCAAAGATCCAAATGATGGATCAGAGCAAGCATTGCTTGCTCAGTTGAAGGATTTGGATGAACACCTTAAGAACAATGTATTTATAATAACTAAATAGCCCTAATTTTTTTTTGTATTTTGTGCTTAGGTTTTCTTAGTAGCTATGCTCATATGCTTGAGGTGTGGTTTATTAGGGTCCATTTGTTGCTGGGGAGAATGTCACTGCTGTTGATTTGAGTTTGGCACCAAAACTCTACCATCTAATCATAGCACTTGACCACTTCAAGAACTGGACTATTCCTCAGGATTTGGCACATGTCCACAACTATACCAAGGTTTGCACTTTACCCCCTTTTTTTTATATTGTTTTGCAATGCCATGTTATCTTTCAGGAATATTTGGTAATGGCTTTTGCATTGTAATTGAAAAGTTGTTTGGAGCACACACTGTCATTGATTGATAGATGAATACTTATCATGCTAACTGTAACTGATTTTGTTGTGTTGTTTATAATAAGTTTAAGCTTGCTTTGCAATGACCAAAGATTGAAACTTTAATATCCACTACATTTATAGTCATGTTAAAGTTTGTGGAAGAATTGAACAAAATTTAAAACCATTGGTCTTTGTTTTAACCAAATGAAAAGGTCATCTGTAGGCTGTAATAGATTGATACTGCCCTCCCATGTCCTTTTGGTCATATTTCCAGGTCACATGTTCCGTTTGCCGGTTATGTCCTTTTTAATTTACCTGCTAACAAATCTAATTTTCATTGCTCGTAACTGTTAAGGATTCTAGGATTTCTAGGAAGTGTGCTGTGCAATCTGCAATCTATGATACTCTTGTGAATTTCCTCTGTGTTGGTTTTATTGCAATGCAAAAAGTTACACTGTGTAGTGTACAGTTGGTCCCTATTTTTATCCCAAAATTGATTTTTAGAACATCAATTTGTTCCTCAAAATATTACTTTATGAATTTGGTAGTTAATTCGTAACTTTTCAACATCCAAATACTCCCTAAGGACACCTTCTTTTGTGACTAGGGTTCAATTAATGTCATTTGGTGACCAAAAATTTTCATTAGGGAACCAATTTATATCACTAATATCTGAAGATCACATTGGTTTTTTGCTGCCAGACATTCTCCCTTGAACAAATTTGTTGTTTCTGTGAAATAGACCACTTCATATTGGTGCTTAATAACCTCGTACCTCATCATGTTGCATAAAGCACTATTCAACTCTCCCTTGATATGAACATTGTTGCCACGACCACTCTAATATTGGCATTTGACAAAATTAGATTACTGAGTTCGGATTTTTACATTGTTATTTCTGGTATGTATCCATGAAAAAACATTCGCTCTTGCTCCCCTCATTGTTGCCTTAAGATCATGCATGTATTTCGGTCTAAACTTTTAGAGGTTCTATATATATTAGATGCACCTATATTCTGCTGCTATGTTTGACTTGTTGTAGCTGATAATGGAGCAAATAGAATGTCATAGATATGTGAAGTAAAGTTTTTATTTGGTGAGCTCCTTTACTTTTGCATGTCCAATCTCTCTCGGTTTATTGCATATGCTGCAACAGATTATCAGTTCAGCTGGTGATCATCACTTTACTGTTAGATACAGAATAAGTAGTGTAATTGATTAACTTACTTTGATGTTAAAATGGTTTCTATTATTTTAAAGAAAATCTTATTGCTAGTTTGAATAGTGGAACGAAGTTGAAATGATGGATAATGATGTTGTGATGCAGTTGTTGTTCTCCCGGGAATCATTTGAGAAAACCAAGGCTGCAAAGGAGTATGTAATTGCGGGATGGGCACCCAAGGTGAATGCATGAAGTAACTCTAAATTGTGATGTGTTGCTATCATCAACAATGAGAAATTTATGTACTTGTGATATGGACCTTATTGGGATTACCGATTAGGAAGGTGTAAGGGGTTGTTTCCCCCATGCAATAAAATATGTGGTTTGTTTCTTACTGTGTTTCATTTGCAGTGCCATGGAATAGACATAGTGGTTCTTCCAAACCCTTTTCTTTTAACTAAAAACCCAAAGGTGAGGACTTAAGCCTAAATGGAAGTAATGGCCTATTTTCAGCCAAGTCAATGGTCAACCGTTGGCCTATTGAACACAGGAACATGTCTAATTTCCTAAACATAATTGGCAAACACATCTAGAGACTACAATTAGGTGAAATTTAGGTTTCATGTCTTATTCTTTTGTCTCATTCTCAAGGGTGTGTTTTGTTTGTTTTGCATTCTCCAAAGAAAAATAAGGATAACATTAAAATCTTGTTTTTTTTTTTTGTTTTTTTTTTCACAGAAATGTTAAAATAAAAAAATACTGAAAATGAAAAAAAAAATGTTAAACAAATACATTCTGCACGACCTTGCTATAATTAATTCTTCTTAAAATCCAATCGAATCTTAACATTTCTAGAGATTAGTAATTAGGCCAAGTAGGTGTTGAATACTGACCTCTTATCTCGAGTTTTTCTTGGTTTATAGTGGATCATGTGAGGTTATATTTGATAATAATTGAAATAAAAGAATGAAGAGAATCTATTTTCCTCCTCCACGTCGCAGATTCTCTTATGGTAGTAATTATAAAGGCACAAGTGCTGATTTTGCCATAAAAATTTGGTGGGAAAATTAATTTTATCACAAATTATTTTTTTATCAAAATTGTCACAAAAATTTTCATACCATTTTAAAAACACCAAAATTAAATTTTTTTGTCGAAAATACCCCTCCTTTCATGAGAACACCAAATTCCTAATACCCTCTCACCTTTCTCTCTTTTCGAAACTCCATCCTCGTCGACTCCTCCAACGACGTTATTGTCCACACCGGGCTGCCGCCCTTTATTTCTCTGACGACAACAGCCACCAGTGAATGAAATTCTCCTCCTATCTCCAGCGAAGCCTCGGAGTCCGGTCCTCGTCGGAGACCGCGCCCTTGCGCTCTGCGACGTTGGCTCGCCATGGCGTAGCTAGTTGAATGAGTGGTGTTTGAGACGTGGAGCAGACTTGAGCGGCATGAGTGGGGGATGTGTTTGATATATTGAAGAGGCCGAGGCTGGTTCGAGACAGCGGCGGCGATGGAGGTCGCGAGACGGTGCTGATAGTTCGTGGTTCAGGGATATGGATCAATAACTGGCCTACAATTGAAGATGAAAGGGGTTAAAAAAATTTTCCATTGAAAGGCATGTGAATGTTGAAGATGAAAGGGGTTAAAAACAATTGAAGCATGTTTCCACTAATGTAGCAATTTGAATCAAAGCTACCAGTGTAAATTATTGTCAATTTACATTTAATTAATTTTAAATCAACGTGTTAGCTGGGGTGTTTGGCAATAAGGCATGTCTATGTATATTCATTTGTTCATTTAAGCTCGGAAACTTCTTTATGCAGAATTTCATCTAGCTATGATTTGTATTGATCGTTAACTGAACTCTTGGCTGGTTGCTGGTTTTTGGAAACATGATTAATTGATTGGAATTTCATCTTTATCATGTGAATTAGATTGATTAATTAAAATTATGAGTGAATGTTTCATCCTTATGAGCATTATCAGTTTAACTTTGTTCACTTACGGATGCAAAATAACATGTTGCAGATTTTGAAGGGATAAAAAAATTGATGGATGACTATTCTAGGAAAGAGTAATTGATGGGGTGTTAACTTTGAAGCATAAACTTAAAAAGGAGTGAAATGGTCAAAAAAAAAAATTTTAATAAAAAAATTAAACTTTTGTGGCAGTTTTGAGAAAAAAAAAATTTATGACAAAATTAATTTTCACGCCAAATTTTATGAAAAAAGAGTATTTATCCTTAATTATAAATTATGCATGTGTTTCACAGGTTTGCTGGCTAGTACCATAATGGACATGAAAGCTCTTCTTCTGATGAATAGAATATCAAGATATATAGCACACAGTCTTAACTTAAGAGAAGTAAACACAGGCATAATCGTGATTTCTCCTGTCCCAAGAAAAATTAAAAATAGATGATTTTTCATATCCAAATCCAAGGAATCAAGTTCTCACTTCTCACAACTCTTGCATTCCTACCTTTTTTTTCTCTCCACATTTTTTACAAATGCCGTTATTTTATTATTAAATAATAAATAGAATAAAATATTATTTTCATCCCTAATTTTTCGAGTAAATTCTATAAATATTTGTGACGTTTAAAACGTTAAATTTGTATCCCTAACATTTTAAAATCATATCAATCTTATTTCATTATCAACTCTATTATAATAAATCCTAACATTTTTTTTTTAATGAGAAATTAATTAGTAAACAACAGTTTTTTATGTGTAATTTTTATCCACGATCACACTCGAACAACTCAAGAAAGATAAGCTAAGCTTTGTATTATATTCGTATAATGCAAAAAATAATAATAGACAAGGTGATGTGACATATGAGCTAACATCTACATGTATGTCTTCATTAGTAATTTTTAGCATTATTTCATAGTGAAATGAAATTAATACAATTTTTAAATGTAGAGACAACACTTTATTACGAAAAAAGTTACAATTTCGGTGAATTGTTCAAAGTGTTAAATTAGGCATTTTAAAAAAAGTACTAAAGATAAATCCTACATATGAATCAGGAAATTAAAAAATGAAAGGAGTATAAGACATTTTTTTCATATATTTATTTTATATGTGTTCTATATGATGTTGGTTGAGGAAGAATTTGTTCTAACTAAGAGTTTGCTTGGTCTCTTCTATGACAAATGAAAAGTACTTCGGCCTGAAAAAGAACGCGGCAGGGAGATACAAATCAGAAGATGATGAATATTAAAATTAAAAGGTATGTTAAAATATATATTACTTCAATATCTATGTGTTTATAGGAGTTACTGAATATAACCGTTAAAAATGACTAACAATTTAGAGTAATGGTGGGTAATTGATTTATAATCAAATTCCACTGAATTTATCCTGAATACTTTATTATGAGCTACGTATATTACAGTGGATGGATCGAAATTAAAACTTGTATTGGGTAGATAATAAAGTGATACACAATATAGGGGAACCCAAAGTGAGAAACGTAACAATAATTATAGGTGCTTTCATCAATTGGATAATCCAATGTTGATAATACAGATGGATCATGGATCCTGGATCCTGGATCCATATGCAGATCGACGTACGAAAGTAGCTTGTACATATATACATAGACTGGACACCACACCACAACTAATACTATAAATTATAGGAAGCGTTTCACGTATTCTCGAATAGTTTTTCAGTCAATAATTTGTCTTTTTGTGATTTGGTAATTGACGAATTCATCCCTTTAAAAACTCTTTTAAGACGAAAAAAGTAGCTGATATGCAGAAATTCATTGGGTGAAGCATAGAGCGCAATAAGTGTCTCTCTCCCCATGGACCTCATTCTAAACTCTACTCTAATTACTAATGATATAATAATTAATAAAAGTTAAATTAAAAAATCCTAAAGATATAATATTTAAATTAACTTAAAAAATTTGTGAAAATAATTAATAAAAATTAAAGTAAAAAATTTGTTAGCCATTATTATAACATCCTAATACTGATTAACCATACCGCGGATATAATTAATCATTATTAGTTGTCACTACTATTTTTTTTTTTCTCATACATATACATAACATAAGGGTTTCAAATAAAACTAAACATCCTTAAAATTTTCATATTAAAGTAGAGCCATATACTTGGGGTACATAAAATTTACTTCATATGTTAAAATACCACTTTACAAAAGATTTCATCATTTTAGTACATAGACATGCGAAGTTTCGGTCGTTTACATAATTAATGCAAATTACAATTAATACTGACTCTACTAATATACACTCCTAATTCTCCGTGTCATACACAGGGACTCAACATACA
>JASCZI010060937.1:0-20034 GCA_036250425.1 Stylosanthes scabra
ATATATATATATATATATATATATATATATATATATATATATATATATATATATATATATATATCATTTACATGCTATTATGTAATAATTGATTAATTTTAAACTCCCATGATAATTTATCTCACATACACTTAAAATCTCTTTTATTAGCCAATAAACTTGCATTGGGAGGCTTAATGAGTTCAACTTCAAGTACTCACGCTTAAAATTAAATAATAAACCCTAGAAACTTAGGTAATACTTGAAAAATATATAACTAAGATTAAAATTACACTTTTTTATTATTTAAAAACACTAATATTTAAAAATAAAAAAAATGCGATCATCAAATATATTTTTTTTACTAAATAATAAAATATATATAACTCAAATTTTAGCTATACTTTTTAAATATTATCAAAATTTCATATATATAACTATCAAAATTATAATAACAACCGTATAGAATTTACTATAACAATTATTATAATGTGCCAAATATATGATAATATCACTAATAATAATGTGGTGCCCAATGACAACTACTATTCCATATCTCTTTTGATTCCTTCCATATATACATATAGCCTTAGTTAATTAATAATGTGTAGAAATTGAAACAAAACGGCATCACCTAAATATTAGAAAATAAGGAAAATGTTACCGGTGATGACCACCATTGTTGACAAAATGGAATATACATCATCATATGTAATCTTGAATATTTTTTTATACTTATTTATTTATTTATTTATTATTATTTTGAGGTACATGCATGTACAATCATTCAATGGCTTAAGTCAATAAGCAATAAAAGAAGTAAAGAACAAATGGTGGGGGCTCCATTTGAGTGTTATCAGTTATCACATTCACAATCACAATGAACCGTCATTTTCTTTTACCCTTTATTATTTATGGAAGTTTATGTGGTGGTTTTTAATTTTTATCCTAAAATAATTTCCTAAACTGGCTTTGAAGATTGCCATGCTCAACGCTAGCAATGATATCAATATGATATTGACCCCCACGTGCACACTCTACCGGGCCCACACAATAATCTATGTCTTTTCTTAAACCAATATCTTTTTCTTTTTTTGAAACAAATCTTTTTTTTTTAAAGGAAGATAAATATATAATTGGGCCATGCCTCCATTATTAATCTATACTTTCAACATTTTACTTCTTTACCATTTTAGGCTGAGACATTTGACTTCAGGAATATAGGGCCCAATATAAGGCCCAAATAGAGGCTGTGTTTTTATCAGCTGCTTCAGCCCAATCTTCTATTGACCAAAAACGACCAATCTTCTAGTGAACGTTTCTATGGAGAAAAAAAAGGAGTTCCTGATAAAAAAAAAAAGGAGTTTTCTTTTGTACCAAAAAAAAAAGAATCTAATTATTATTTTTTTAAGCAAAATGAAATTGAAGTTCCTTGACTGTTTTATTTATTTATTTATTTTAAGCCACAATTTATCACATGTTGAGAAAAAAAAAGGTTGAAACAAAATCTACCCTCTAAAAAAAAATCAACCACAATCTTTCTTTCTACACCGGCGTTGAATCAATTAATGTGATGATTAAGAAGACTTTTTGGTGACAAATCAGACACTTCCAAATGTCACATGATTAGAGTGGTTAATTACTTAGAGAATAATTAAGTGAGGCTTATATGTTGCTAATGGAATCAAATATTTGGTAGGAAATGCAAGGACATGATCCTTAATACGGATTTTTCGTTGAAAAATAGCCAAATGAAAATTATGTGGTGTTAATCCACCTTCTCTTCCAAAGTGCATGGGAGAGAAGAGAGACCTGGTCACTGCCCTCTAACTCCAATCATAAAACATTAAACTCTCAAATCCATCATCTTATCATTTCAATTTCTTAAGAGAGTTTTATAATCATCAATTCAACATTATTATCATGATTATGATGATGCTAAAAGAAGGGAATCAATTATGGGTATTTCACAATTTGAGTTTTAGCTACTTATTAGGTCCCTATTAGTACTAATTCATCTTGCTTAATTCCAATCTTTTTTTCTCCCCCTTTTTTTAAATAGTACACTACTTGTGATTTCTAGGGTGATCTTGTGTTCCTACTAAATCTTCAATCTTTCTTAATACATTGTTTTTTTTGTTTCTTCTAGTATATCTTTTTCCTCTTTCTCTATCTTTTACTTAATAGAATTTTGCCTTTGTGTTTCTATGATGGGTATCCATTATTATTATTGTTTCCCCTTTAGGTAATAAACACTTGTTTTATTTCTCTATTCATCCTTGATCATAATGGACAATAAAAAATTATGTTTCTTTGAAGCTGGTTAAAGTTTTATATGTGTTATTGCACCATGAATTAATTTGTTTTTCTTTTTTTCTCTTTTTTTTTTTACTTGACAAATTATTTGAGGTTTCTAATAGTCCTATAGTGGTTGGTAGTGACAATTGTGAAACAATCACTACTAGATAGGCAATAATTTTGATGTGAAAGGAATGATGAAGAGAGTGTAGAAAGAAAGAAAGAAAGAAAGAAAGAGGAGAGTACGAAGGAGAATGAAAGGGGGAATTATTGATGAAGGAAAAGAAATAACAAGTCCAATAATGTTCCCAAGATTGCATGTTAAAGATGCTGAAAAAGGAGGGCCAAAACCACCCCCAAGGAATAAGATGGCTATCTATGAACAATTCAACATTAACAATATGCCTTCTCAAAATAATAATTATTATCCCTCACCATCATCAACATTGTTTCCTCTCCATCTTAGAAGCTACACACCTCCTTCAATATCTACCCATGTGAGTTAAGTAACAAAAATTCCTCTTTCATTTCTTTTACTTCATATAACATAATCATGTTTTTTACGCTCTTAAAGTTTAATTTTGATGCACTGCAGTTTTATACTGTCATTTAATCAAATTCATGCATTTATATAATTTTAGAAGTAGTGAATTTAAAAATTAATTAAATTACTGACGTGATAATATATAATTGATTTTCTGTATATAGTTTTTTTACACCGACTTGAATGCTCTTGTGTCTATTTCATTTCATCATTGATAGCATGTTTGAATCCCTTAGACATATAGAAACATGTTAAAATGTTCATATTCATTCTTAGTTAAAATGTTTATATTTTGCTATATAGGTTGGTAGCAGTCAAAGCATTCAGTTTTGTACCTCCACCTCACCTTCTATTCTTGCTGAGAATATTCAAGCTTTTAACTCCAAAAACATTAACTTAACCAAATTCATGGTAAGTCTTAATCTCTTAATCTCTGTCGTTTTGTTTATGTATTTTTGTTTTAGAAACAGAATCCAAAGTTTTCGCGTTGATTAGCATTTAATTAATGACAAATAATTTGTTTCAGTCAGATGATTTCATTCATACTAAGTGTTCTCTGAAAGCATTTGATGTTGAAGAGAAGAATGATGAAGACAAAGTTCCACTTAAGAGTCTGAATTCATTTAAAGAGAAGGTGAGTTCACTTGTAACAATAGAACTGAATTCCACACAGTATGAGAAAAATCAGATAGAAGAAGAGAATCATCAAAAGTCAGAGGAAGATGAAGAGACATATAAACATTATAGCAGTGACCTAAATAAACCAAGCTTCGAATGTAAATTGAGAATGGATATTACCCCAAATGATGTTCTAGGAGTAATTGGTGAAAAGCAATTTTGGAAAGCAAGGACAACTATGATCAAGTAAGCTTCATTATTGTAATTTTCTATAACAAAAACATTGTAATTTTTATGGATCAATACATATATGTCTTCCTAATTATTTTTATTATTTATTTATTTTACAATTTCAGTCAACAAAGGATCTTCATCATGCAAGTGTTTGAGTTGCATAGACTGATAGAGGTAATTATTGCTAGATTGTATATTATTAATTATTTGTTCTATCAAATAAATGCATTTTTTTTATTACCATATGAGAATAATTAATCAACTGTTATATTTCTTAAAATCAGGTACAAAAACTAATTGCTAGATCACCTTATGTATTGCTTGAAGATAACCTTGCTCTGAACAGAACACTATTAACATCGAAGTTACCGGTCGTTAAACTCGATAATAAGCTGTCAGAGAAGCAATCAAGTGGCGGCGGCGATGGTGGCGGTGATCATTATGAAAACAATGCAATTGGTGGCAAGATTCCCCTTCCTCCTTGTATCAACAACATAAGCAAAGGTCATTTTAATAATAACCATGGACATTATATAGGAAACCCTACATTATTAACCTCTCTAGATTCCAAAAATACCCTAAGTTGTGTCTACCCTCCACAATTACAAGGAAACCAATGGTTAGTCCCTGTTATGTCTCCATTAGAAGGCCTTGTATATAAGCCAATCATAGGACCATGCCCTACAAATCCAAGTCTCATGCCACCAACAACAATATATGGTCCTTATAGTAGTCCTAAACATGTTCAAGAAGTAACAACTCTTAATCCTCCCCCAACAAATTCTCACCAAAGAATTGGAAGCCTCTCTGATTGTTCATCATCTTTACCTTATTTTTCACCACCAATGATGCAGCCCAATAATGATAATAATCAATCATCACTTGGAGAAGTGAATTCCACCAAATTGTACAAAAGCTCATCATCTAACATGATTAGTAGTCATCAAATAATGTCAAGAAATAATAATAATAATAAAGAATTATTATTATTACAGAGAAGCACAACAACAACAACAAGTAGCAATAGTAGTAACAGTAGTGGTCCTTGCAAGAAAAAGATGAAAGGTGATGTACTTCCATTGTTTCCTGTGGCACCAACATTTTGGCCATCAAATCTTGATCTTCATCATCATCATCAGCCTAAAGTTATCAAAGCATTGCCTCACAATCCAAAATCAGCAACTGAATCAGCTGCAAGGATATTTAGATCAATGCAAGAAGAAAGGAAATATTTATAGTTGGTGAATTATTCAAATTATATATGTCCATTAACTACTCTAACTATTATTCCAATTTGGAAACTATATCATATACATATATATACTACATGTGTCACACTAATAATCTCAGATTGTATGTATAACCATTTTTTTTCTCTCATGTATATTTACTCAATAATATAGGTTGATAAATAATAATTGTAATGCTCTTGGAATTAGATAAGGAGGAATCGATTGTGGAACACTTATTAAGTAGAACTGTAAATTTATTTTATTTATGACAATTAAAATGGTTTAAGAAACAGTTTAACATATATGAATATATGATATGATATGATATATGATTACTTAGTAAAATAATTAAATAAATGCATAGGTGTAATATTATCGTTTGCTATCTTGATTATTTAATATTAATTAATTAATAAGAAGTTATTTGGTACTAATTTGATATAAATATAAAAGATTTTAATTTTTTACAATATAAACTTTATCTCTTACATTCTAAAAAACTACAATAAATATAGATATAGACACACACATACTTTTAATAAAATCTACATCTTTTATCATTTATATTTGTATCATTAGAAGAAAAAAAAATCATGTTATATTATTTACTATATTACCACTACTGTAAATTTAACTTCTTTTTGAAAGAACTTAAAAGACACTACTTAATTAATATTTATCTATACTTTTTTGCAAAGAAAATGTGGGTGTCGTCATGCTTTAATTTATTAGAACCAGGCACATCATCATAATATTTCATTGTCTTTTACTTAAAAGTTTCAAATTGAACTAACGTCGTCATCATCAAAACGTTAATGGAAAGGAACATAACATAACAATCTAGCTAGTAATACAGAACTTGATAGATTGAAAAGTTTGGTGGTCCAAATTATTCTTTCTTGTACCTACACCATTGGGCAAAATTAATTATCATCAAAAAAGAAGAGAAGAAAAAGAGAAAATTAAAAACATACACTACTTCTAGTTTCTTCATCAACAAATTACTTTCTCTAGAAACTGCCCCATATGTCCATCAAGAAAACTAGATGTTTATTTTGAGAGAAGAATATAATCCTAAAGATATTATAGGAATAATTGATCCATCTCACAAAATTGATTTTAGTTAGAATTAATTTTAATAAAAAAAGTGATTTATGATTAGTAACTCTCCTAATAGTTTTTTAATTTTCCACAGTATCCAACTCGATAGATTAATGATGAATTCACCGTCAATTTGAGCTACATTTAAGAGTTTTTCATTGGTAAAAAAATTGCTATACGTACATTAAGACATAATTTAAAATTACAACATTTATTTAAACGAATCGATGAGTTAATCAATTAATTATAGAGATAATAATTAATTAGTTTTGAGAGAATTATAAACCAAACAAAACAGGATTCACATTTAGCAGCAAAGTTCAATTTATTTGAAGCCTTCAAACATATTTTATATCAATAATGGTCAACTCTTTAGAATACAAATTCACGTTATTACTTGTTTAATTTGAATGATCATATTCATATATGATCATATATAATATTAATAATAAAACAAAAAATTTAATTCTCTTACTCTAGTATAAAAGTACTCATATCACTAGCTACTACATCCAGTGTAATCACATTCTTTTGTATGCACAAAATTTAAACGTATGTTACTTAAAAATTTAACCTTTTTAATTATGATTGGACAAATCCCTTCCTATACGTCAATACTCATCTTTTTTTTAAAAAAAAAAAAAAAAGAGATAGGAGAAATACGAGGACGGCATATGATGATTATATATTTGTTATGGTTGGTAAATTTTTTTAGTTAATAATGTAATTTGCATGTGATGTGATGGTAGAAAATTTTTCTTAAAAAAAAGCCCTACAATAATAGACATATCACGATCACTGATCACAATATCACATAACTAATTAATGACATAATATAGCTGCAAACACCAACACGTGCGTCCATATAACATCGCAAATTTGGTCTAACCAAAAAAAAGAAAAAAATCAATGTTATTTTCTGTTAGTTTTTATTTCCGTATAGGTTTTGTTAGGGGCACGTGTTAAAGTCACCAATACTAATTTTTTTTCTATCTAAATAAGTTCTTTAAAAATTTTATATTTTATAATTTTTTTAATATTAGACACGACGTTAACAAAATATTCTTAAAATGTTTATTAACAAGATTATTGTTTATTTACTTTTGTACTTTTATTTTTGGGATCGGAGTATCAATGATTCAATTCATTCAAAAAGTCAGAAATTAATTACTTTGCTGCTGGACGTTAAAAATATTAATTCTTAATTTTAAAATATAAATTTGTAATACCTAATTTCCCCTGATTTTTTTGATAGTTTGTTGAAAATCTCAACCTTTTCTTATATTGGTGACTTTTAGTATAGTCTATAATATAAATATAATTTTTTCTCTCATAAAGTCATAAATGAATCCTATCTTTTTATTTATTTTTTAAAAAAAAAATAATAACGTTATAGAAATACTGGATCTGAATCTAAACAATTTAACATAATTTTTGGGGTATAGTCATCTCCCTCCTTAGCTTAGGGCAGAATAGTTTAGGTAGAATTAATTTACTCAATTTTTTTAAAAGAATATATTTTTGAAATCTTAACCCGAAAGCTAAGAGACAAGAATGTTTGAAAGTTAGCTTAGGTTTTAATCAATGAAACCACCACGTCACCGTTTCATATATGTCTCTCTCTCTCTCCTCTTTGCTTCAACTTTCCCTCATTAGTCATAACTAAACCCTATCTACGTTTTTTGAATTTTGCAACTTGGCCCTCACTCATTCTCTAATTTCTAATAGCATCGAAATTAAGAATTTGTTGTTTTTCAAAGTGTCCATTAAATGTATAATGAACAAGGCCTAGTTATAGTGCAGTACCTACTAAATTAAAGTGTGGTCCAACAAGAGTTACAACCAAGTATTTCTTCATTCATCAACTCTTCTTTTAACATTTCCAGTTTTCCACATAACTCATCATCACTGCTATTACTATTAGCAGTGGCTACACTCTTATAGGGTACTTAATTGAGGACCATATACTCAAATTGATGTTAATTGAAGATTAAAAAAGTCAAGGGACCAAATTGCAAATAAATGAAAATGTGATTAGGCCATTAGGGTTAGGACTGTTAAATGCCGGTTCATTTAGTTCGCGAGTTAAACTGGCTAGCCTGTTTATGTCCATTTTATATATGGGCTAGAAATTTTCAGACCGATCCATTTATAATAAGTCTAATGATTAAATGGGTAGACCCGTTTAATTAATTAATTATTTATTTTAAAAAAAAATTAAACAAAAATTCCATTTTTAACTAAAAATTATTTTTGGATAAAAAATACCTATTTTTAAGAAAAACCTTAGAAAAAAAATACTTTTAGTTGATAAATTGAATTCTCGTATCGAATAAAGATATATAGAAAAAAATGTTGATTTTTTTAAAAAATGAATGGGTCAGTTTCATTTAGCTCCAGGCCAACCCATTTAACTCGTAATTTTTTTCGTGCCAAATTTTAAACGGTCTAAATTTAAAGGCAAAATATTATCCTTTTAGACGGATGTACAGGTTGGCCAACTGTTTTCATCTACCAATAATTGTGATGCTGATTGGAGATTAACAAAAGACACTGGACCAAGTTGCAAATAAGCAAAAATTTGATCGGGGACTGTTTTCAAATTATTATTGGCAAAAGCTTCATTGATTACTTAGCCTAGTGTTTGAGCCTAAGGCAAGAGATTAGAGAGCTTGCAGAGATTAACAAATCAATAATCTCTCTCTCTCTCTCTCTCTCTCTCTCTGCGCCTCTCTCAACACACAAACACACACACTCTTCCACTGAAATCTGGCGCAATTCAGTTGCAGAGGAGAAAAGTGTGAAGGGGACCCACCACTTTGTTCCTCAAACGTCTTTCATTTTGGAATTAATTGAACTCTCTTTCTTTCTCTCTCACACTATCTCTATATAGCTGGATTATTCTCCCAGACATGGCACCGTGCTGATGCGCCTCTCACGTTTTGGGTTTTTATTATTCCCTTTTTAATTCACCATGTTTGGTGCCAAGAACATTGGAGGAAAACGAAAAAGATTTGGTTTTTAACCATTTACACAATTATTGTTTTTCTGGGGTTCCGGGTTTTTCATGTTATGTCAGTTTTTTTGATCTGGGTATTCATGATTTGATCTATTGGTTTCTGGGTTTTGATTGATTCTTATCAAATTTGGAGTGATACCCATGTGGCAGAATAGTATGATATGCTTGTTTTTTATTCATGTTTTCCCATGAAAGGTGAGAATTTTGATGATGTTTTTGAGGTTTAGTTATGTATGTGAAGGCATAAGAAGAGTAAACAGATCTTTTAGATTTGGTTAGATTAGAAACTTAGAATAGAATAGAGGAATAAAAAAATGCAATCTAGGTTGGAGGAAGGGAAGGACCCTTCTGCAGCAAGAATTAGTCCTTCTAGGCCATTCCCTGTGAAGCTTCTGCAGTTCTTCTTGCTGTTTTTGGTTATAGGCATAGGTGCTTCGTTTCTTAGTATGCACACGATTCGCCATTTCGGTATTCACAATGTTGCTCTGATGCAATCCACCTTTAGGCCTTGTTTTCAGACACCAGGAACCATAGAGAGTTTCATTATGCCTCCTGTGAATTTGATGCATAAGATGAATGACACCGAGCTCTTCTGGCGAGCTTCTTTCGAAACGAGGATCAAGGATTATCCGTTTCGAAGAGTTCCTAAGATTGCCTTCATGTTCTTGACCAAGGGACCCTTGCCAATGGCACCACTTTGGGAGAGGTTCTTTAAAGGCCATGAGCAGCTGTACTCTATTTATGTTCATTCGCTGCCGTCTTACACGCCTGATTTTCCGCCATCATCGGTGTTTCATAGGAGGCAGATCCCAAGCCAGGTAAACATGTCACACGTTTATGACTTAATGACATAATGTTAGTCTATTGATTATGAACTTAATCACCATTATCTGTTATAAGTTTATGGTTGGTGCTAATTTATGGCTATATTAAATGATGGTTAGATCCCTACCCCCTTTCCCTATATATCCATAGATGATAAGCAACATATTTCAATCCAAGGCATATAAACCTCCCCTGTTATATCATGCTCTTTTTTTAGTCAAACAAATTTTGATTGGGATATGATACAGCTATTGCTTTTTATGTCAAACAGATTAAAGATAGGAAATATTGCTTTTTCTTGTCTATATGTTTTTTTAATGGAAATATGTAACATGTGGATCTAAGAGTTGCTTTCTTATACTGTAATTAGATACAATTTGGACATAAATATCATTTTACAAATTCTTTATGTATGAGTTAGATCATGGTAAGTGGGGAAATCCATTTGCTTTGTTCTGTTTAATAGAGTTTTCCAAGAAAGAGTAAACATTCCAGCCACATTATGTTACTCTATCCATATAAAGTGTCCTAGAGAATTGGTCATTTTCCTAAGCACACCATCTTAAACTGGGGGAATTTATCTCTCTCATTATGATGTTCTGGCTTGTTGCATTTTAGTTTATGCACAAAAATTTACTGTATATAGTAATTAAAACCACAGTCCTTTTTTATGATGTGATAGAAGATAAATTTAATCACATAGCCTTTGATAATGTGTTGGAGGGAAGTGGATGGTGGTTGATCTGCACATCGTTCATTATTGGACTCAGATTTGAATATTGCATCAATTGCCAAGGAATGATAAGCTTTATCTTGGAAGTTTTTGTCTATTTGGTTTATGTGTTATTAAATTTTAGAATTTTTTATTCTTCACAAAATGTTGAAAATAGGGAACATAAGAAATAAAAAGAACAATGTTTGTTATTGTTACTTCACCAATTCATGAGCTTTCTATACAAGAAAAAGTTGTTCAACTTAGCAACCAAACATGTTTGCCACTCTGCTATTCTATGGTCATCTTATTATCCTGCAATGTACTGGCAGAACATGTTTCTAAAACCATAGAATCATAGAAAGGTTGTCAAGATATTCAAACTTCTCCTTGGAGTGTTCTTTTCATAGTGCACTTTTCGATTTCTGGTTGAATATTTGTGTGTTTTTAAGTAATTTCTAAGCAGAGTCTCTCCTTCACAGGTGGCAGAGTGGGGAATGATGAGTATGTGTGATGCTGAAAGACGGCTGCTTGCTAATGCATTGCTTGATATCTCAAATGAATGGTTTATCCTTTTATCGGAGTCTTGCATTCCTCTCCAGAACTTCAGTATTATCTACCGTTACATATCACGGTCACGGTACAGTTTTATGGGAGCAGTTGACGAGCCTGGTCCTTACGGGAGAGGACGCTATGATGAAAACATGGCACCCGAGATCAACATGAGTGATTGGCGTAAGGGGTCTCAGTGGTTTGAAATCAAGCGCGAACTTGCCATTCGAATAGTTGAAGACAGTACTTACTATCCGAAGCTCAGAGACTTCTGTTTGCCGCACAAATGCTATGTTGACGAGCACTATTTCCAGACAATGTTGACCATTACGATGCCTCATCTTTTGGCGAATCGAAGCCTCACTTATGTGGACTGGTCGAGGGGCGGTGCTCATCCGGCTACATTTGGAAAAGACGACATCAAGGAAGATTTCTTCAAGAGAATCTTGGAAGATCAGACATGTATCTACAATGATCAGACATCATCCTTATGTTTCTTATTTGCCAGAAAGTTTGCTCCTAGTGCTTTGGAACCTCTTTTAGATATCGCACCCAAAGTTCTAGGAATTTGAAGAGGAGATTAATTTCCATCCATTGACGTTTTACACTGTCAGCCAATCAAATTACAAGAAAGTGAGAGATCACGACAGGTCGTTATGTATGCTAATTTAGCACTTGCTTGCAAGTTTATTGGCTTCGAGGCGAACCTTCAACAGAGTGCTTCTGTTTGGAGCATGTTAGTTAGCTATGTCAGCTGACTCCATCTTAGTCACATGATTGATCTTTGTATTGTCTCTGTATGCTGCAGAAATTTTGAGTTACCACTCCAGCCTTTAGGTGTGTAGAACATTGATTCTAAACCACATTTTATACTAGTATTAGTTCAAAATATAGAGTGAGATTTTTATTGGATTACTTTTTAACTGAATAAATATCTTAGCTTTCTTTTTTATTTTTAATTATTTTTGTGAAATATTTGAATGCTCTATTTTTATACAAGTCTACCTATGCCTATGTTACAATTTCTCTACACAAAATGTTCACCTTATTTTATGACAAGTGATAAGATGCTTACTGTTACTATAATACAAACAATTTCAGTTATCTAAACCATGATATTTAAATAGTGATGAAAACTAATAAACTATGCATAATCAAACAGAGATAAGGGAAAAGGATAAAAGAACTTGTTGCATAATGAGTTTTATCTTGATTTGATATCTAAATTGAGTATATTTTACAATAACCCTTAGTTTCACCAACCATGAACTGTCATCTTGATTGCTTTTGTTGGGCACTCCTATTCTTTTCTTTTTTAGTTCATGAATCTATCACACTAGACTTGTCTTTTCTATCCCCCAAATTGTGATTATTTTTCTAGTTTTGATTTTGATGTGATGCATTATTGTCCTTGTTAAGATTTGTTTATCATTGTTGCAGTAAACATCAATATCAATCTGCTTTCAAAAGCCGGCCTCCTAGTTAATCATGTTTGACTTTCTAATTGTTATATATATGGTCTATTTTTATTTGTTATTTCAGGAAAAATATTTTGTATTAATATAAACATCTGACAAGGGTTTATGATTAGGGAAATTATTTGATACAAATGTAAGTTAATACATATATAAAAGATTCTCTTATAATATAGATTTTACCTCTTATATTTTATAAAAATTAAAGTAGAATACAAATGTGAGTTCTAAGTTCTAATATATTTCTAATAGAAGTATAAAACTCGCATATGTACTATTTTCATCTATACGGAATAAGCCCCTTATGATTATTAAAGTTCTGATTTTATTTTATTTTATTTTTATAAATTATGATTAACTAAAATGCATAGTATGATATTGACAGATATGTAAATAAATAAAACTAATTGAAGTTAAGGATTTGGTAAGAGTATTTTAATTACACATCTCTCAAAGCTTAATTAGAAGTTTCTTCATTCTTTTACATCTCATTAAGAAAAACAACTGGAAATAGTCATTTAGTCACATTTCAGACAATAAAAACTGTTTTTCTTTTTTAAAAAAATTATTATTATTAAAAATGTATGTAAAATTGTAAATTGTGTCTATACAATGAATTATTCTTTAGTCAAATACATTACTGCTGCATTAACACATGAAAGTTAAATCCTTTACTAACTACAACTCATCATGATAATTACCCTCTACAGCAGGTTTATCCTGTTTAAGTTTTAGAAGGTAAGTAGAAGCCAATGATGCATGAAGTGCAGCTCCTAAAGGAAGCACATCTTCATTCACTTTATAATAAGGCGAGTGTCCTCCGGCAAGCTGTTCTTGAGAGGGATCCTGCATTCCGACCACGAAGTAGTATCCAGGTATAACCTCTTGATAGAACGAGAAGTCTTCGGCTCCCATTGACGGTCGCATCTCATTAACTTTTTGGATGCCAAGAGACTTTGTAGCAATGTCAAGAAAATGCTTGTGCAAGTCACCATTGTTTATGGTTGCTGGGTAGAAAGGTTTCTCTTCTTGAAGGAAGTCCACAGTTGCGTTGCACCTATGGACGGCGGCTTGGCCAACGATAACCTAGATACAGACACAAATAAATCAGCCTTGGTCTCCACTGAAAGAATGTGATTGATGAACAATTATTCGCGGGTTTCTAATTTATACTGAAGAGCTCTAGTTTCTGAAAGAAATAGTTCATGACGATGTACATATATACTTTTGAAAAAGATGGTTCTTGATATAATTAAAAAAAGGGAAGTCTGATGCGCAAGTATCCCGCATTAATGTAGAGTTCAGGGAAGAGCTGCACCCAAAGGGTTGTTTTAAAGTCGCAACAAAACCAAGTAGCTTGTTTAAAAGGACTAACGACGGTAAGAAAGAAAACATGAATAGACAGTTGCGACATGAGCACACCTGTTCGATGCGCTGCCTCAGTTGCGTGAATCCTTCTTTTGAAAATGCTCGTAAAGTGCCACCAATTGTGACAGTATCAGGAATAATATTGAACGCACTGCCACCTTGGAATTTTCCTACTGTCACAACCTGCAGGTAAATTCCTATGTTAGGGAGATAAAATAGTTTCTTCTCATAAACAATGAAGGTCCTACGGTATACAAGCCTTTGACCATTTTCAATTGTCGCGTATGGAAAATGCTTGCAAATCAGCTCACTCATACATACACATGGAAATTTTCATAAGCTTAATTTTCATGCTTTACTTTCTCTATGCAGTTTATACATGCATCGCGGGGAAGTAAAGAAATAAGATGAATAGAATTTACCTGGGAGTCAAGAGGATCAGCTTCGCGAGAAATTAAGTGCTGCAAGCTAAGAATTACATTAGAAGCCGCCAATATAGGGTCTATAGAATGTTGAGGAATAGCTGCATGACCTCCCTTTCCGCTTATCGTTGCTTCAAAGAAACCATTATTTGCATACATGACACCAGAATTAGAAGCCACTTCGCCTATTGGAACCTTTGCTGTGATATGCAATCCAAAGATAGCATTAACATTTTCTAAGGCTCCGGATTCTACAATTTTCTTAGCCCCTCCACCCCCTTCCTCAGCTGGTTGGAAAACAAGAACTACAGTTCCCTATACATTTAGAAAAAAAAAATAACAAATGATCAAGAATCTATGCAAACGAGAGTTCAGTTAATACATCAGGAAAATCTTGGGGAAAAAAGGGAAGAAAAATAAAATATCAGACTTGGAGAGAGTCTTAATCTTTTAGCTAACTGTTTATATTCCATTTTCTTTTCTTCTATCTTATTCCAGATTAAACTAAAAGTTTTAAACAGCAAGAAAATACAGCAGCTTGCACATAATGATCAAGGGATGGCTTTCACATAATCTAGCAATTAACATTTTAAATTGATAAATAAAGCAGTTTCTGAGTGGGTAAAACACACCTTTATCTCATTTTCATTCTGTTTGAGGATCTTTGCAGCACCGAGAAGCATAGCAACATGAGCATCATGACCGCAAGCATGCATCTTTCCAGGTACTTTACTCTTGTGCTCCCATTCCACCATTTCCTATGTATAACCATTGCAATGAATTGGTGAAATAAAGGATAGATATACCAATTACCAAGAAACATGAAACACAGAAAATTACTCCCAAATTTTCCTACTAGACAGCATCACACACATTACTTCTTGAGAAACAAAAATTCTAACATGATTCCTCATAAGGAAACGTCTCAGGTATAACCTGAAAATCAGATGTTCCAGTGCTTTTAGCCATCGATCTTAATCATATATACATATTTTATAATTAAAATCAATTAAGATAACGGCTAAAAAAAAAAGTAACACCTGATTCCCGGTTAAGGCTTCTGATATTAGAAATGCCCATCATATTACTTTCGTTCAAATCCGCATTTTCAATCAAAACACCACATTTTGGTGAATTGCAATGATCCTAAACAACATCCAAGTTAAACAAATAATAGAAGAAAGGTACCTATTCAAACCTAGATAAAGTTCTATAAGTGAAAAAAAAAAAAGAAATAAAGAATTGATTTGAGACCTGTAAAGCAAGAGCATCCATATCAGCTCTTAGAGCAACAAAAGGTGCATTTCCAGTTCCAATGTATCCAATAACACCGGTTTCAGCAACTGGATGCTTATACGAAATTCCCAATTTGTCTAATTCAGCCCTTATGAGCTCACTGGTCTGAAACTCCTGATACCCCAATTCTGGATTCTGATGAATCTTCCTCCTGATGTTGACCATCCAATCAAAAACCTCAGGAGTGTTAGCTAAATCAAGAAAGTTGGTGGAGAGTGAAGAGAACTCAGTGGAGGAGATGGTTGTTGTGGCAGCATTAATAATAAGGAAATAGATCAAAATAGTGAATAAGTGGAAATGGAAGCACTTGAAAGAGGAACACATAGTTACAGAAAGAAGTGGGTAACAGAGTCAGAGAGTGAAGTAGTTGAAGCCACAGAATCTAGAACAGTAGAAAGACAGAATATATTTTTCTCTCTCTTTGTGGTATCATGTGGTCCCTACTGCCACGTCACATTGCAGCGATAGCTTCTTGCAGCCTTGCGTTATCATGGAAGACAAAGAAGATTAAATGAGATTTTTTTTCTTCTTTAATTCAGTATAAACTTTATAGAATGGATTAGATAATTCAAAATCGCAATATCAAATCATTTTAAAAGTTAAATTGATAGTATAAATGTTTTGGACAAGTCGAAAGTCCAGAATTTAGTAGTCCAACGACACTGAAGTCCACTATTTATTTAGCATAGCATTTTGGGTCAAAAATGGACCTAAGCTCAATAAGAGGCAAATATCAAACCCTAAGTCCACTCTATTACTCAAAAGAAATATTCAAAATAATATTCTATTTTTTAAGACTGCTTGAAAGACTAAAAGCCAAAGGACAACGGTTATGGAAGGATAAGTAGCTAAGTAGCTCTGATACACTCAGCCTGGTCTAGTTTCACAAGCACTCAAACGGGGGCGCCGGAAGGGCCACCTGAAATGACACTCCAACGCTCAACGTCAGCAAAGTATTAGAGGTTATGGAGTGAGAAAATGAACTTGGCTTATCCTTGAATGACCTCTCCCTTTTATAGTGTGGTTTGGTGCCATTGGCATTAAGATATAATTATCATCATTAATGTGTGCATTGATACTTGAGCAGTTACCATTTGTACATTAATAAGATTCCATAATCGTTGCCCTTTGGCTTTTAGTCTTTCAAGCAGTCTTAAAGAATGAAATATTATTTGGAATATTCCTTTTGAGTAGTAAGAGTGGACTTAGGGTTTGACCTTTGCTTCTTATTGGGCTTAGGTCCATTTTTGACTCAAAATACCATGCTGAAGAAATATTGAACTTCAGCGTCGTTGGGCTGCCAAATTCTGAGCTTTGAGCTTGTCCAAAACAGAGTAGAAGCTTAAACTTAGTGTTCTTATTACACTCGTATTTAGTAAGAATCATTGCATTATTTAACGCTCTCCAATTCAATTTTATGTTTCTATATTAAATATGTTAGACAAACGTATGCCTATTAAGAGCTTGTAAAAATTAAATCAATTACTAATTAATTATAACTCATCATTATCATCATAATTAGCCTCTACAACTTGTTTGTCCTGCTGAAGTTTTTGAATGTAAGTAACAGCTAGTGATGCATGAAGTGCAGCTCCATAAGGAAGTGCATCTTCATTGACTTTGTAATAAGGTGAGTGTTCTGTTTCAAGCCGTTCATGTGAGGCATTCTGCATTCCAAGCACAAAGAAGTATCCAGGCATAACCTCTTGGTAGTATGCAAAGTCTTCAGCTCCCATTGATGGTGGCATCTCACGAAGTTTCTCGGGGCCAAGCAAGTTCGCCGCCACATCAAGAAAATGCTTGTGCAACTCACCATTGTTTATTGTGGCAGGATCTTCATCAAAGAAGTCGACCGTTGCGTTGCACCTATGCACGTTCGCTTGGCCAACTATTACCTGCATATAGAAAGAATTGAAAGAAAATGCATGATAATCATAATCAACCTAACAAGTACTATTCAAAAACAAAGAAAATGCAACCAAATGGTATTGGAAGAAAACTGAGATGGCGAACCTGCTCAATGCGCTGTCTCAATTGCATGTAGCCATGTTTCGAAAAAGCTCGGAAGGTACCACCAATTGTGACAGTATCCGGAATGACATTGAATGCATTACCTCCTTGCAAACGCGCCACCGTTACAACCTGCAGGGAAGTGCTTATGTTAGGTAGACATAAGATCTTTCCTATAAATAATGAAAGGTTCTTCCAGACACAAAGCATTCACATTGATGCCCTGCATTTTATGTAAGTTTCTAAGAGTTTCACAACTTTCCTATGATTCCAAGTTCCAACTGCAACCAAAAGGAGAACGGAAATTCACCACTTCTATGTAAGTTTCTAAGAGTTTTATGTTATATGTTAGAAGAACAAACTAGTCTATCTTCTATGTTTAAGTGATCAATAGGTGGATCTAAAGTATATCCATATAACAAGGAAAGAAGAATAACAGAAGAAATGAGTGATTTAACTAGGCAATGAGATAGGTTTAGAAATAAACGAAATTTACCTGGGAATCAAGAGGATCAGCTTCACGAGAAACAAGGTGTTGTAAGCTAATAATGACTTTAGAAGCAGCTAATATAGGGTCTATAGAATGCTGAGGAATAGCTGCATGACCTCCCTTTCCGCTTATTGTTGCTTCGAAGAAGCCAGAACTTGCATATACGAGATCTTTCCGAGAAGCCACTTCACCTATTGGAAACTCGGATGCGACATGCAATCCAAAAATAGCAGTAACATTCTCGAGGGCTCCGGATTCTACGATTTTCTTTGCCCCTCCACCTTCTTCCTCTGCTGGTTGGAAAACAAGAACAATAGTTCCCTATTTTGACAGCAAAATAATGAATATATCAAGGATCTATCAGAAGGAGAAAACAACAACATGGAGGTTAAGAAAATTTAAACACACAAAGCATAAAATTATATAGAAAGATGCCAATGTAGAATATCACACCTGTATAAGATTTTCATTCTGTTTGAGGATCTTTGCAGCACCAAGAAGCATAGCAACATGAGCATCATGACCACATGCGTGCATCTTTCCGGGTACTTTACTCTTGTGCTCCCATTCTACCATTTCCTACGCAATGAATCGATGAAATATAGGATAGGCAGACCAAGAAACACAGAAAATTACTCCCAAATTTGCCTATTTGACAGCATCACCCACATTAGTTCTTTAGAAACAAAAATTCTAACATGGTTCCTGATAATTACAAAAGTCCATCGTATTAAGTCATTTTAAGGACAATTCAGTTGGAACACGAAACGACTCATGTGACATGTATGGTGGTTGTGGCCACCTCCAGAACCTATTCATGTAAATCCACTGCAATGTAACTGTCATATGCCGTGACAGGCCGAAAACAGACCACAATGAGCTGCAAGAGAGCAACTTCCAATTTGCAAACACAATTTTCATGCTGCAATAATGGTCACAACTCACAACACTCTCAATTGTAACAACTATAATATCTGTAACAGACTAACAGCAATTTTAAACCCAGAAATAATTGCATCTGTATCCCTCAATTATCTTAAGGAACAAATTTGCAAGTTAGGGTTAAAGTACACATGGTGCAGATAAGGTGTCATGGAGGTAAATTGCAATAATCCTAAAACAAAATTCAAGTTAGATAAATAATAGAAGAAATGTACCTATTGAAACCTAGATAAAGTTCTAAAAGTTAAAAAAAAAAAGAACAAAAATAAAGAATTGATTTGAGACCTGTAAAGCAAGAGCATCCATGTCAGCTCTTAGAGCAACAAAAGGAGCATTTCCAGTTCCAATGTATCCAATGACACCGGTTTCAGCAGCTGGATGCTTATATGAAATTCCCAATTTGTCCAATTCAGCCCTTATGAGCTCACTGGTGTGAAACTCCTGATACCCCAATTCCGGATTCTGATGAATCTTCCTCCTGATGTTGACTATCCAATCAAAAACCTCAGGAGTGTTAGCTGAATCAAGAAAGTTGGTGGAGAGTGAAGAGAATTCGGTTGAGGAGACAATTGTGGTGGCAGCACTAATAATAATAATAATAGGGAAATAGAAAATAATGAATAAGTGGAAGCACTTGAAAGAGGGAGACATAGTTACAGAATTACAGAAAGAAGTGGGTAACAGAAGCCCAAAATCAGAACATAAGTATGTTTTACTTGTTGGATGCTGTGGTCCCTACAGCCGCCTCACATAGTCACATACTCACATTACAGAAACAATGTACTTTGCTTGCTGGAACCGTGTGTGTTACTTTGTGGGGTTCTGCATCTTAATTAATTATACTCTTGTGTTTAATTTAGGAAAAAAAACCACCAATGATTTGAGAGCTGTTTTTTTTTTTTTTTTTTTTAAAATTT
>JASCZI010060938.1:23799-36528 GCA_036250425.1 Stylosanthes scabra
ATTTTACTCTTACCGTCGGATGTTCCCACGCAAAATCCGACGGTATTACCGTCGTATAATATCCCACGCAAAATCCGACGATAATAACAGCATTTCTTGTAGTGTATCTTAATGAAATGTTTACAACTACCTTTGGAAAAAATAATAATAAAATAAAATAAACACAAGCCTAATTGTTTGAGCAAAGGAGTAACGAGTGAGACGAGCGAGGAATAAAAGCTTTGTATGAAAACTAAAATTAAGTTAAAGAGAATCGTTCAACGATGGGATGACTCTAATTGAAAGATGGGGTAGCCAAGGAAGCTCAGAATAAAGCCATAGAAGCATATGATTTTATGAAGAGGATAAATTAAGCTGATAAATATTTTTGTTAAATAAATGTGAATGAACAAAACAATCTTCTTTGGATCCTTACGCACAAAATGTATGACAAATTAGGTGCCTCAACTACCTAATTAAACGCGTTTGAGAAATTTCAAAACAAGAACACTTTTGTTTTGATCTTGCATTAGCCATTAGGGCCATTTAATTAAAGATCAGATAGCACCGTTTAAAAACTAACGGTCTTAAATTTTATTTCAATTTGTGTGACCAACTTTACTTAATGATCTTCTAATATTTTTTTCTTGTGGACAAGAATCAATTAATGTTGGAGTGTACTAAAATTTGTTTGGCGTGTTATCATTAAAATTATGGGGCCTCGTTCTTACCAATAATTTCTTTCACAAAACCATATACTGCCATATCTGTGAGCTTAGCACATGCATGTAAACTGCTGCAAATAAATATTAGCATGTGACCAAGTTTTCTGTCACAAATTCGAATACAGGATTTTCCAAATATTGCTGTCAAATTGCTTGGTAACTATTTAAAGTTTAAACATGTAGGCCATGCCCAAGTACAATCCTAATAATTCACTTATTTAATCACGATTATACTATGTCTATACCATAATGACTGATTTAGTAGTTGATTTATTTTTACACATAGAATTTTTGTAAAAATAAATTAAAGTTAGATTCTTTTTTATTCATTGAAAATTTAATATTCGGGTTCATTCATGAAGGATTCAAAATTTTAAGAAAAAATTATTTTGACTTTACAATAATTCTTACAAAAAAAAATTAAGGAAAATATTAGCACCATATTTTATATTATTAAAAAATTCAAAAGTTTTACCTTTTTGAAAATAAAATAAACTTCCATAGGCCACTTACATATAATTAAAGAAATAAAATAAATAAAGTATCTAATTTAATATGTTAATCAACAAAATCTAACTAATGTTAATACTTGTAAATGAAAAAAAAATTGTCTGTTATAAATTTGATCTTGATAACATCATTCAAGTTATTAAAACAATTATAATTATCATATTAATCATAATCGACAATTGATTCGAATCAAAATCGTTAATTGGTGTCATGTATTTTTGGAGAATGAGAATTTGCATGAGACTATAATTGTATTTTGTTCGTGACGTTTTAGTGTTCGTAACATGAAATTCATGATTTATGGTCATCCTTGATGGCAACGTCAAAGGAAATGGTACACAATACACAATTTTCCTTTTGTTTGGGCCGAGTAAAAAAACGTTCCTTAAAAAAACCATTAATGAAAAAAGTTTAAATTATCTAACATGTTAGTATTATCATAATTGATAAATATTTTAAAATAAAAGAAATAATAATAATAATAATAATGATAATAATAATAATAATTTTTAGTTATTGAATTATATCTATACCTTATTAATAGATAAAGAAAAGTATTGCATCCATGGTCAATAAAAAAATTTAATTATACTACGTATGTACATATAAAAAAATAATTATTGTATATAGAAACATTTTTAGCATCTCATGAAATTTTTTTATTATATCACTATAAATAAGTTTGTTTATTAGTGTATTTTAATTAAAGTTTTTAGTATTATTGCAGGTTATTTTTTATTCTACCATTCATGACAAGTTCAATTGTTCCAAAATTTAATTATATCACTAAAAGAATATGTAAATTAACATGCATAAATGTAAATAAATATATACATAACTATTTTTAAAAAATATAAATATTTAGTTTAGAATATTGCAAAGCTCAGTTCAAAAAAACTAAATTGAACCTGTTGCTACTTGCTAGTACCACAAATTATGTTTGTTTATTATGACTTGGGGCCAGAAGTGAAGTGTTGATGGAAGAAATTATTAATGCCATCTCTGAGCACCCGGCATTTCACAGCGCCTACATGGCTACACTCATGAAACATGGATGTGCGTGCGCGTGTGCCAAACACCAAACTCACCACAAACTCTTATAATCACCATCATCACCACACAAATTCACAATAATGGAGCACTCGTATATTTACTTCTTAGCTCTACACAAACTATCGTTACATTTTTGTTTCAAATTTATTATTCCGCCATGTTAAAAATTAATTCGTTACAAATAAAAACTCATTTTAAGGATCTACCGCTAGCTATTGAGATGCTGCATGCACAAGGCTGGATTCGAATCTCCGACACTAAAGTAACGTCATTAAATATAAAATTATAAATAATACCAAGATACATCATTTAATTTAGAGAAAATACCACTCTCCTCCCCTAAAAGATGCTAATATTCCACTCTCCTCCCCTCCATTTTAAAAATGTCCACTTTAACCCATTTTCTAAACATCATTAAAATTGTAAACAGAATATTCTTCTTAAAAATTCAATATATATGGGTTTATTAAAGGATTGAGATGTTGATTTTCAGATTTGAAATTTATTCATCTTTGTTACTTTTTGTATTTTGAAGTTATGTAAAACTTATTTTTTGGGTGATTTATGGAAGTTATTATTTATTAATCTTAACTGTTCTACATATTAATTAGCAACACTTTTAAATTTCATGTTAAAATAATATATATTATTAAATGGTATAATATTAAAACTTATTTTAATCACTAATAAAATTTAAAAGTTATTTTGGTCATTTCAATGGTTAGAAATATATTTAATCTAAGGGGTATATTTGTAAAATATAATTTAAAAAAAAAGCTAAAATTTTTTTTGGTGTAAAAGAAAAAAGCTAAATTTAACGTTAACTATTTAGAGTTAACGGAAAATTTTTTAAAAGGGTTAAAAGGGTTTTTTCAAAAACTATAAGGAAGGGGATTGAACATTTTCAAAATGGAGGGGAGGGGAGTGGAATATTAGCATCTTTCAATGGAGGAGAGTGATATTTTCTCTTTAATTTAGGGTAGAGAATATTTTTTTTCCTAAAATTAGTTAAATGTTTAGAAAACGCATTTTAATTTTGTTATAAAAATTTTCAATTCACATCAAATATATCACCGAGAGTTAATTTTTCATGAAATAAAATATCAATTCAGTAATAACATCACAAGCAAGTATAATACAAACAAACCAAGTACAAAGTTTTATCATTGGCTCATAATTACCAAGCATTATTATTGGATTGATCATAAGATTTATGAAAATTTAAGTATCATGAATATATTTAATATAAATCGAAAACATTTTGGACAAAATTAAAACAAAATAAAATTTAACAGTATTTTTTAAACTTTTAACAAAATTCAAGTACAAATAATAATATACTTTATGCCTTTTAATTTAAAATCTGTTTTGAGATATAACTACTCATAGTGTCAATCTATAGAAACTGATTCGGGATGGTCGAAACCCACCCACTCAAAATGGAGGTCTATTTAATTTGATGAAAGTGGGAGAGGTTCAGAAAACGATGATTTTTCTCTTGGCAAATGCTTCATGACCAATTGCTCACTAACAGGAGGAAGGCAAAAATGTTTGGAGGTAATGGCCACTGTTCGTTCTGTACAGGAAAAGAGGAAGATACCCTCCCTTCTATAATTCTATTAGGGATTGCCCCACATCCGTTTATACTTTGGAGAATTTGGTGAATCCCAGTGAAGCCCAACATTCTTTTTGGTACTAACCTTGAAGATTGGATTAAGCTGAACCTTTAGAATAAGATGAAGTCCAACATTCGAACTCTGAAGCAATTTTTTAGACACCAATATTAGTGAGAGGCTCTAAGATTTTTCTTTGGAAGATTTTTCTTTCTTCAATGAAATTTCTTTCTTTCTTATAATAACATCACCCTTCTTCCTTTGACTGGTCTTGTGGGAACTACCGCCGCTCCGATCTTTTTTCCTTTCTCCTCTAGCTAGTTGTGGGTAGACTACCACCATATCTAGCTATTTCTGTGGGGACTACCGCCATATATATTCTTTCTACATATGAATTTCATCACATCATATCATCTCATTATTTAAACTAACATAAATCTGTCATTTTCTCCTCTCCCTCCTCGATTCTGGTTATATATATAGTACAGAATGTACACTAGAGTTCTGGGCTCTCGCCACTCCTTGGATGATCTAAGGGTGTGTTTGTTTGTGGACAAAATGGGAGCAAGGAAAGGAAAATGAAAAGAAAGTGAAAGGAAAACAAAAGTTTTCCATGGTTAGATAAGGAAGTCAAAAGGAAGACGTTAATAATGTAAAAAAATATGTGGGACTCATTCAAATTTTTTTCATTCCAACACTGGATAGAAAACTTAGAATCTATCAATATTTCAATATTATCCCTTTAACTTTTAACATATTTTTATAATATTAGAAAATAAAATTGTCTTTTCATAATATTATTTTCTTTCAATTTTTCCTTAAACCAACCATATTAAGAGTAAATAAAAATCAACTCAACTAAATAAAAATCAACTCAACTTCTTTCTTTTTTCTCTATTCCTTTCTACTTCCTTCCCTTTTAATTTTTTCCTTTTAACCAAACAAAGCCTAAAGACATGTTCTTGTCGGCTTGTTTGACATAGAGGTGTACCTAACACTCCTACGCTCAAGTCAAAAGGATGAATAAAGACGCACGCACATAATAAGTTTTATTATTTGGTGATTCATCAATTAGTGCTCAGGCACAATATTCCAAATATATATTAAATAATGGAGATTTTACCATAATATAAATGAACTAAAATTATCTTATTAATTTTGTATTTTATTGATTGATGTATAATATCTCCACCATATATATATACACATAAAGTTGTCAATATCAATAAGCCCTAAATGATTGAAAGAACTTGAAAGCAAAATTGACAGGATAATGGTTCAAATGTTCAATGAGTTTGTTGGTTTATATGAAAACAAGCAAGGAGTAGTTAAGGCAATTCAGTGTACATACTGCTATGCATCATTTTCATTCTTTAAGGCAATTGAAATTGTTGGTTGAATCTCACAAAGTTTACTGAGTTTTATGCTCAGTCTTAAGGTAACATAATATGGTGCCTAAACTTTTTATAAAAATATAAAGTGTATAGAAAAATCAGCAACTAAATTAATTACTATATACTTTTATATTTATATATTAATTTATTTTTAATACATATTTTATATTTTAGTATATATTTTATAATAATAATTAATTTTTTATGCACACGAAATATAATTGTATATTTTATGCTCCTCTACTCACTAGCTATCCCAAAGTTTCTCATAGAAATATAGAATGCAAGAAATATCAGTAATTATTATATTATGGCCATTGAGGACATTCTTCCTTTTCCTTACAAATATGGCTAGTTTTGCATCGATTATTTGTAATTCACGTGCACCATTCTATTACTATGCTAAAACCATTGACATCTTATTTGGGGTACCTTATTTAATGGTTGAGGTCCACACTACAATAATCCATTGTGCCACCAATTTAGCTTAGGTGTTAAAGTATTAGACATTTAGATCTTAGAAAACATTGATCAAAACTCATCCTATTCTTAGGAAAATCCAAACTTATCATCTTATCAACTTCAGTATTGGAAAAAGAAAGTTTATGGATCGGATTTTTCAATTTCTTGTTGCCATCTGCCAACATACACTCTTCTTTAATTAAACCTTGCTATCTCTAGACTCTTACAAATATTTATCCAATATTATATCTCTTTATTCTTCTAAAATATTCTTATTTTTCATAAATCAAAATTACCATGCTTGAGAAAATTTAAAATATATTAAAAAGATATTATTTTATCAATCTAAAATAGAGGGTTATATTTTAAAATTTAGCTATAGTTATTATAATATCTTCAATTTAAAAATAATATATTTAGTTAATCCTAATATTTTTTTCACGATAAAATTTATTTGAAAACAAAAAAAGTGTAAGAAGCTAATTTAAAATTTAATAAAATTATAAAAACGAATAGAGTAATTAAACTTTATATTAACTTGTAAAATAATAGGGTGTTATCTTGTACGTCTCATATAGTATTACTATGAAATAAAATTAGATTAAACATTAAAAATTTGAATAAAGAACTTTACGATGTCAGTAAAATATTTATTATTTTTATATTAATTGCGTGAATAATAATAAAAAATATAATTAAATAATTGCATATCACACGATCGAAATTAAACTGAAAATATTTTTAAAAGATTATGGACGACAACAAAATTTTACCCCTTTATTTAACATCACATAATTACAAGACTTATTTTGTGAATAACCCCATCCCAGACTATGCAAGCAGCTTGAACCAATAATAATAGGATGAAGCTACTCTATAGTTGTTAATTATTTTAGAAATTAAATTAGTGTTTTAATCATTCTTAAATAAAAATTAGTAGAACCATAAGTAATAAATATTACAAAATTAATAGTGATTAAAATATTATTTTATAATTTTACCACTTTAACAATTTTAGATAATTTTTATTAATACCAATAAGGGATTTTTTTATAAATAAATAACCAAAATTACACATATAGGCGTGATTTCAAAAAATCACGTTTTTAGGCACATTTTATTTATCTCGGGTTTTGCAAGCCCAAAATATACTAAACACGTATCTCGGGCTTGCAGAATCCAAGATATACCAAAAACGAATTTTCACCCTATCTCGGGCATGCCATTCAAAAATAAAAGGCTTTTGATTAAAAAGAGAGAAGCGGACCAGCAAAAAGTGGAAAAGTATAAAAGTAACGAGGAAAGGACAGAAGATACTTCCTTAGAAATTGAAGAAGAAAACAAACTAAATTTAAAATTAACTATAAATATAATATTGTTTATAAATATCAATAATTAATAGTATACGTAACAAAATATAAGTAATTAAGTTTTAAAGTTGTATCCAAAGAATTTTCTTTTTCAAAATAAATCATAAAAAATATAAAATAAATATTACTCCTCTTTCTAAAATCAAATAATATTTTAATTTTTGTATTAATAGATCCAATAAAAGAAATAAAAAAGGACATAAGGAGGACTAAATAATAAAATAAAAATAATTTACATTTTTAGCTTTTATTTTTTGTACTTTTTTAAACAATTTTATATATATAAAATTATATGCCGTTACATAAACTAATGTATTCTACTAGCTTAGCTAATAATTAAAATATAATTATTTAGGAAGTTCAATGGCTAACGTGACGGCTGGAGATGTCGTTATTTAGGAGGCTGAATTCTTAGATGTCGTTATTAGAAAATTTGTTTTTCAATTATTTTTAATTGGCATAATTAACTGAATTTAAAATTTTAAATTTCAAATATAAGATATGGTTGTTGAAGTAATTTTAAAATGATTTATTTATTTAATTAAATTATAAAATTTTATATTTATATGGTTGTTGAGTGATTTTAGATAAAATTTATTTATTTATTTTTTAAGTTAATCATATTTAAAAATTAAAATTTTAAATACATGAGACGGTTGTTAAAATAATTTTAAAATAATTAATTTTCTTTTATTACCTATTATCATTTATTTACGCAATTCTAAAATCCTTTCATGCTTTGTCTATCAATGAATTGGTGGGTTAGTAGGCTGGTCGGCCTAACCCGCCTGAGTTTTTTAAAAATAATAATAAAAATAATGCATTATATCGAGAAAATTTGTATATTCATGAATACAAAGGAAAAAAAAGAGATGAGAGAGAGAGCAAGGGAGAGAAAGAGGGGGAGAGAGGGAGTGTGAAAGAGAAAGTAAGGGAAAGAAGAGGAAGAGGGGGAGAGAGAACGAGGGAAAGGGTGAAGGAGAGAGATGGAAAGAGAGACGGAGAAAGAGAGGAGGAAGAGAGAGGGAGGGAGTAAGGGAGAGATATAGATAGGGAAAGAGAGAGATAAGGAAATAGAGAAAGAAATGAAGAGATAAAGGGAGAGGGGAGAGAGCGAAGGAAAATAAAGAGATGGGGAGAGGAAGAAAAAGGGGAATGAAGTGAGGGAGAGAGAAGGGGAGATCAATATATGGAAAGAGAGGAGGAAGGTGCCGGAAAGAAAGGGAGAAATATGAAAATAAAAAGATAAGGAGAGAGAACAAGGTTAGAGAAAGAAATAGAGAGATGTAGAGAGGGAGAGAGATAGAAAGAGAGGGGGAAAGAAGGAGAAAGAATGATAGAAAGAGAGAGTGAGAGAGTGGGGAGAAAGGGAGAGAGAGGTGAGGAAATAGAGAAAAAAGGAATGAGGGACGGAGAGGGAGAGAGAGCAAGGGTGAGAGAAAGAAATAAAAAGAAAATGAAATAGAGAGATGGAGGAAGGAGAAAAAAATCATATGTTTCGTATTTGGGCTCATTGGTAAAAACTTCAAGTATAGGGTTAAATTGTGGACTCAATGCATTTAAATTTGATTACACTTACTTAATTGATAAATTATTTCTTATAAATAGAAAGAATGAGAGAGCGAGGATGGGAGAAAGAAATTGAGGAAGAGAAAGAGGGGAGAGGAAAAGAAAGTGGGAGAGAAAGACGGGGATAGAAGGAGAGAGAATGCCGAAGAGGAAGAGATAGTGAGGGATCGTGGAAGAGATAGAGAAATAGATAAGGAAACACAGAGAGAAATGATGGAGGGAGGGAGAAGGAGAGAAAGAGCAAAGATGAGAAAAAGAAATGGAGAGAGAATAAGAGAGAGAGAAGAGAGAGGGAGAGAGAAATCATATATTTCGTATTTGGGCTTATCGGTGTGAACTGATAACTTCAAATGTAGTGATAGTGTTATGGTAAAAATTTAGTGTTGTAGTAAAAATGTTTATCAACGTACCGACATAAGACTTTTCCTATAGTCAGGTATCTCACAATAGTCATGTAACTCAATACATTTAGATTTGATTGCACTTATTTAATTAACAAATTATTTCTTACAAATCACTTTATCTAATTTATTAAATTAAATTGAAATATAAATCCCGTGCGATGCACGGGTAAAATACTAGTTTAAAAACATAAGAATTGCAAGTTAAAAAAGAAAACATAAAAATTGGGTCATTTGTATCAGTATTAAAAAATAAAAAAAAAAAAAGTTGATGGAAATATTCTTTCCTTTAAAGAAAAATATTTGCTGTTGTTGTAAAAAAAAAAAAAATTGATGAAACATTATTTTCTTTAATTATTATTAATAAAAAATATTAACAAGTGTTAAAATTAAAATATGAAGTTCTACAGAAAATTCTAATTCAATATTCATCCTTTATTATTATAAAAAATAATCAATATAACATAAATAATATCATTTTCCTCTTGTACAATAGAATTTTTTTTGCTTAATTTTATATGATTCTTTTAATATAATACAGTTAGTTTAATACTAAAATAAATTAGTACATATTATATGTTAAATCACAAAAACATTTTTAACATGTATATTTAACAAATAAATCATTAAATTTTTATTGCAAAAAAATCTAAATTATTCAAAAACAAATAAATCATTAAAAATTTATTTACTTAAAAACTTGTGATTGAAACCATAAATGAACTCGTCAAATGTGACACAACGTAGCTTGTGCCTTTTTTCAAATCAGTTAATTTTTCTTTTTTTTGGAATTGGGCATAGCCCGAAAAACCTACCCGATCCCAATCAAACCCATAACCCGTGACTCGTACTGAAGTGAGATAGTATTGGCAGCTGATTGATTTCAAAATCCCTAAGGTGACTTTGCAGAGTTGTCCTCCGTCGCGGTGCTAGGACGCCGCAGCGGCAAGGATCATCGCCGGCTTCCATGGCTGTGATGTCAGCTTCATTCACGAGGTTGTTCCTACTCCCGAAGCTCCCACACATCCATATCCGGAGAGCCTTGAATCTTTGACTCCTCGTTCAGCAGCTCTATGAATCCCGATATGGCCCCTGCCCTTCTGACAGCAATGTGTTGCTGGGTTTGCTTGTGATCTTGAGATTGGTCTCTGTCACAATTAATAAATGGGTAATTTCCATTTGCATTGACACTGTTGTTGATAATCTCTGATAAATCCAATCGTCACTTTAGTTACCTACTTTCAGCCTTAAGCGGAGGTTTTGGGTGTCAACTAAGTTGATCTTGTGTTGAATTTTGGCCACCGAATCATGCTCA
Organism: Stylosanthes scabra; assembly: GCA_036250425.1. Classification (NCBI taxonomy): domain Eukaryota; kingdom Viridiplantae; phylum Streptophyta; class Magnoliopsida; order Fabales; family Fabaceae; genus Stylosanthes; species Stylosanthes scabra. Next base: position 34,191 of record JASCZI010060938.1, read on the forward strand.
GGTGATGGCGTTGTATCTGTCAACAAGAAAGATGTAATGGAGCTTCCCTACGGCAGCCATTCTCTGTTAGATGCGCATGAAGTGTCATGCAGGCATGGCAGTTGGTGAATGATTGGTCTATAGTAATTCCCAGTCTCTGTTGTGACGCCTCTGCCGATGTATTTGGTTTAGCATTTAGTTCCTGTGGGCTTCTACCTTGCTGGTTAGTACCTTATCTTTAATTATTAAATTTCTTATCATCATCGTAGGTGTAGTGCACCATTGTGCGTTTAGGTTAGTAGCAATTGTTAATTTTGCTATCTCGTGCGCCAACTGATTTCCCTCTCTTAGTATCCACGTGAAGCCACAGTTTAACATCTCTCTCTTTAGTTTGCATATGTCCTCCAAGATTGGTCTAATCTCCCATATGGTGGTTTCTGATTTTAATGCCTGTATTAGTTCTCTGTTATCAGATTCTATGATAACTGTGGTAAAATGAAGCGTGTTTGCTATTATCAGGGCCTCTCTAATGGCATTAGCTTCCGCATCTAGCACTAAATGTGTTGGTAGAATTGAATTGGAGCCTGCAAGGATGTTACCAAGGTGGTCCCTGAACACAGCTGCTACTCCTCTGTGCCCCATGCTGGATATGAAGCTGGTGTCAACATTGCATTTAATCCATCCGATTGGCGGTGCATGCCAGGTTATTGTTCTTCTTGATATAGGATTGCAATGTGCGTTTGTTGTTTCCTTATTACAATGGGATGAGTAATCTACTTCTGTAATTCTTGCTCTGAAAATTGTTGTGTTAGGATTGGGTTGAACATGTTTATAGATTGCGCTGTTCCTTGCTTTCCAGATTTCCCACATAATATACACCATCTTGCTGATGTATGATTTGTAGTTCTTGCCATGTTGTTGCTTCATTAAAGTTGATCTTTCTTCTATCCAATTGCCTAGTGTTGTAACTATGTATTTGGTAGGGCAACACTGTATTTGACTGCCGAACCAGGCTGCCCTGGTCTAATTGCATAGTAGAATAGCATGCTATATTGTTTCTTCATCTTGTAAGCAAATAGGACATATTGCATTATTAGTGATTTTCTTTTTCTGCAAGTTACTTAAGACTGGGACACTGTTATGAACCGCCCTCCATAGGAAACCCTTGATTTTTTGTGGCACATCTAATCCCCATATTATTTTCCACACCTCCTTACTGTCAGCACTGTTAGTTGGGTCAGATATGATAGGTTGCACCTCTTTTTTCAGAACTTGGTAACCTGTTCTTATAGAGTACCCTCCATCCCTATTGAATGGCTAGATGAACTTGTCTTGTCCATTATTCCTACTTGTTGGCATCTTCATTATAATATCTACTTCCATCTGCTAAAGATATTTATGCAATTTAGTTTTATTCCACTATCCATCTTTAGCTAATAAATCTTTAACCAAAGTTTTGTCATTACTTTCTATTGCAAACCTCTCAATCTTCCCAATACACCACTTGTCCTTCCAAACTCCTATTCTTTCTCCATTACCTATACTCCATTTGCCATGTCTTAGTAGGAAATCCCTACCCTCCAGAATGCTTCTCCACATCCAGGAGCTGTTTGTACCTCGCTTAGCTGTAAGGAAATATAAATTATTAAAATAGCTAGCTTTCAGCACTTAGACCCAGATTGCTTCCGGGTTGTTCAGGATTCTCCATGCCTGTTTTGCTAGGTAGGCTATGTTTTGTAGGTGAAAATCCTTGAATCCCATACCCCCATCTGCTTTACTTCTTGTTATTTTGTCCCAACTTTGCCAATGTATTACTTTCTCTTTCCCGGTTGGTGCCCACCACAATTTTGCAACTCTTGATGCTAATTTTTGACAAAATATTTTTGGGGACACTATTACATTCATGGCGTAGGCAGAATTTGTAAGTCACGTAGCACGGATACTCAAGAGGGGGGTGAATTGAAAATCTTAACAACAATTAATATTTTTCGCGGAAGCTTAAATTACTTTGAATTTAAATGACTCAAATGATTGTACTAGTATTTTTCCAAGGACTTAAGCCACTTCTTAAGTACTTACAAGGAGCTTGTACTTTCCAAAACACTTGCAAAATATAAATGACGATAATTAAAGAGATGAAGGATAGAGATACGATACACAAGATTTATAGTGGTTCGGCACAACCTTTGCCTACGTCCACTCTTTCTCAATCGCAATTGAGAAGTTCCACTATCACACCAAGCTTCAAGGTGATTGACAAACCTTTACAACACGTGCACTTGATTTACACCTCACGGTATCACAAGACTTTCACCAAGCTATTAAGCCACTCCACTCGAAGTAGTCCCAACTCCAAGAT
>JASCZI010060939.1:0-11535 GCA_036250425.1 Stylosanthes scabra
TTTATAGGCTTAACAAGATGAAATCCTAGATAAATATCCAAGATATTTTCTAGGAGTTTTCTAGATAATATGCTAATAATATCTTAGATATTTAATTTAGATTTTTTTAGATATATTCTAGATATTTCTAGTTATTGATTTATTTATTTAGTTTCTAGATTTTTCTTTTATAATATCTAGATATTTATTTTGATCATACAAATATCTAGATATTTCTACAAATGTGTAGCAATATTAATAATGATACTTTGCAAGATCATGTTCATGTCAGCACTGATACCCTCATGGAATTCGAAACTAGATGGTACAGGAGAGGAATTACTAACTTGAGTTTGCAAGTCTAAATCAAGAGAAGTTATAATAAGGGAATGAGAACATGTTATAGCTATTTTATTTCTGCTGTATTTTAATAGTGTCTTAATAAGGCTGCTATAGTATAAGCTAAGGTTATTCGTTTGCTTATGTTTTCATTAGTGTTTATGGAATCATATATGTTGCATGGTTACGTCTTGTTGCTTGCCTAAATAGTACTACTAAATGTTTGCAATTTCTCATAATAATAAAAGTAGCTACCAAGTGGTTTTGTGAACCAAGTGGTTAGCCAAGTGAAATATACCATGCGCCTTACTTCCCTTAATATAACGTCAACCAAGTGCTTTAATCAAGAATCTGTTTCTTTTCATTTTTCATTTTTTTTAGTTTGATTTTCGTGATTTATTGTCGTTTTTGTCTTCTTCTGTTGTTAGATTTCGTTCTGCAACTTTCGTCGTCGTTTTCTTCTTCGTTTTCTGTTGTTTGAAGAAGAAGAAGAAGAATATGATGATGATGATGATGATGATGATGATGATGATGATGATGATGACGACGACGACATGGAAGAAGGAAGGAAGGAAAGAAGAAGAAGTAGAAGAAGATGCAGATGCAGACTTGGAAGAAGAAGAAGAAGATTTTATTTCTGCGCATTATTACTTTCTATTTCTGCGTAATGTTGCTTTCTATTTCTGCACATTATTGCTTTATATTTCTGTAGAGCAACAACAACAACAACAATATAAAACAGAGAAGAAGAACAAGAAGATGATGATGATGCAGACATGGAAGAAGGAAGAAAGGAAATAAAAAGAAGCAGAAGAAATAGAAGAAGAAAAAGAAGCAGAAGAAATAGAAGAAGATGCAGATGCAGACTTGGAGGAAGAAGAAGAAGAAGATTTTATTTTTGCGCATTATTGCTTTCTATTTTTGCGTAATGTTGCTTTCTATTTCTGTGCATTATTGCTTTATATTTCTGTACAAGAACAACAACAGCAGCAACAACAACAACAACAACAATAACAATAACAGCAATATAAAACAGAGAAGAAGAAGAAGAAAAATGATGAGAAGAGAAAGAAGAAGAAGAAGACACTGCAAAGGAGGAGGAAGAAGAGGACAACGACGATGACGGAAGATGAAGAAGATGACGTCGACGAAGGAGAAGGAGGAGGAGGAGGAAGAAGACAATGTCGACGAAGGAGGAGGAGGAGGAAGAAAACGACGAAGAACGATGATCGAAAAACGTCGTTGAGCGTTTGTTGCCTCTGTTTTCTTCAACGCGTGTGTGACGCGTTCTGTGGTGAGAGTGGTGGTGTTAATGATAGCTTACTTTGTTAACCATTTGGTTAAGTAATTCACGTGTTCAAATAGCAAGATTGTTCTCATAATTTCATATATTAACCAATACAACAATGCTAGGTAACCAATAAAACAATTAGCTAATATCAGTCAATAACTTAAATCGGATATTTTAATTCTTTAGGTTTCGAATGTTCTGTTTCTAAAATACAAAATTGGCTTATTATTGATTGCTTCAATTTCAGATGTTCTATGAATTTTATTATGAATGTTCTATAAACAATGGTTACAGATGTTCTATTTTTATTGACTGATTTGTTGATCAGAAAAATATTGATTACCTATACTTTTTCTAATCTATAATTATTTTCAAAAAACTTTAAGAAAGAAGGGTATAATTACAGAATCCAATCCATAAAGATTGAAAAAAATGAAAAAGTGGATACGTGGTGATAGATCTTTGAAACCAGTGATATTTTTATGGCAGATTCATTTGGAAAAAAATAAGTTGTGATTAGTAAAAATATTTTAGTATTTATATTTTAATTTATGAATATTTATGAAAAATTAATTTTATATTAGTGATTAAAATTATATTTAATTTATGAATAAATGAATACAAATTAAAATTAAATAAGTAAATATAAATTAGTTAGAAGAAAAAGTTCTATATATATAAAATAGTTTACTCAAATCATTTTAAATTGCATGCATGACACAGTGGTAAGGGAGAAATTTCCTTTATGCAAGGAGAGGATTTGAGCCTTACCCATCCTATTTTGGGATTATTTTCTATTGTTAGATAAAAAATCAAACGGATTTTGATTCGATTCAATCGATTAATTTCCATCCGATTTACCTGTTCAACTTTGGTTTTCAAATTTGCAATTTTATACTACAATTTAGACTCTAATTAGTTTATGGTTAAATCAGTTCGACCGATCGGTTCGATCCGATTTTCAGAACAATGTTAAATATATAATATTGAAAATAAGGTATATTATTCACTGCCACGAATTATTCGAAAATAAGAGAATGAATGAGTAAAAAAAGTTTATCAAATCTATCTATACTGATCATCGATATATTTATGAGTCATCAATTCATACTCTTTTAATTGAAATCTTAAGTGGTTGTATTAACTCTCTTTAATGAAATAAAAGGCAATATTTTATACCAAATGAATGACGAATGAATGAAAATGGTTCCATCCATGTCAAGTGATAAAATAATGTTTATTAAAAGAAAAACCATGAATTAAGAATAAGAAAAGAAAACATATAGGTTTATTGTCAAAAACCTAACGGATCGGATAATGAATGAATTTTAAGATAATTGCTTATTAACAGGTGAGAATTGAAAGAGAGTTGTGATACCAATAATTCATACCTAAAACACTATAATGTTAGAGATTATTAAATGTTTGGTTATCTTTATATGATGCATTGTAAAAGATAAAAATTTGTAATGTTAGATTATTAAATGTTTGGTTATCTTAAAATGTTAGAACAAGATACAAGGATTTAGGCAAAATATTGAAACAAATTAAAGAGTTTAATTAGGCCCTTCTACATGCAATGTGTTTATATTATTTCACAAACTTTCAAAGAATATGCATGCTTAAATTTTAAATTAATCCCTAAAATTTCATTTCGTGACTCATATTAATTAATTCCTTAAACCATGGCATAAATGAGACGTGCATAGTTAGTATATTATGTGTACGAAAGAGGTTTAGCAAAGTGAAATTGATGAACGACGAACTCACAATTAATGACAACATAATTTATCAACGTACCACAATACTACTATTTATCCACATGTCATTGTATGTTATAAGTATAACTTAAATAGACTCCTTAAATAAATTTCACTTGAAATTCAATTTATCTCCTAAAGTCAATAAACACAAATCAAATCGTTCTTTTAAATAACTTTTTAAATTTTTTATTTCATAATTTCAAACTAATAATATTCGTCATTTAAAAATAAAAAACACATAAGCCAAATTTGTTATAAAACGTGTTATATTATTTTGTCGTCATGTGTTATTCAATTTTTTTCATAATTAAAAAACTTTTGTTTGAGTTATCTATTATTTAATTTAGATATTTAATTATTTGAAAGAAAATGATTTTAAATTTTAATTTAATTGAATTGAATTTAAAATTTAAAATTCAAAGTTCAAAATAAATAATTTTTTTTATCTCTATTAATAAATATAACTACTATACCTGGCGTGATAACAATGTAATTTTTGCCAAGCAATAATTTTCAAGATAACTCACTAATAACATGGGAAAAAAAGATAAAGAATTGGTCAATTTGAGGAATTGGTCAATCTGAGAAATGTAACACTTCTCCATTAAGTTCGGCATCATTAAACTACTCATCTTTTAAAACCCGTTTCACATGATCAAACGCACTTTCCCTTTCATGGACACTCATCTCAAAATGCTAACTAGAATGCGCTTTCTTCTGTGATCGTCACTCCAAGAAAATCATCCATTCAACTACACTTAAAAAATTTAAGTATAGAGCGACGCACCTCAACTGACGATGAGCCTAAAGGGATGATAGCCGCCTTTCTCTCCAATTTTCGCTCCTCCTTCAATCTTTTTGGACAGGAAAATGAGTCTAGAGGGAACAACAAATATCTGTATCATAAAGCAAGATATTTTAGGCATCTACTATTATCGGTATGTTTTCTTTATATTTTTACAAATTTTTTCTAGTATTTTCATTTTTATATAGAATAATACTAGCTAATCAATACTCTAAAAAAATATTTATGAAGTTATATGTATATTTGATTTTCAAAAATTCTTTTTACGTCATATGGTATATGAGATTCTGTTTTTAACGTTTTGAATATTTTCTTTTATTAAGATCTGATTTGTTAGTTAAAAAAATATTGATTATCTATCAATTTTTCTTAACAAATTTTTTTTTGAATGTATAGGATGGTCCAGACGAGGAAAAATTCATTATTTTCACTCGCACCAAACATGATGCTTGTCGATTAACATGTTTCTTGCAAAGCGCTGTTGAATGTGAGGCCTTGCATGGAAGAGACACATTCCAAACCCAAACTTCTCTCGCTAGATTCAGAAATGGACATCTTAACGTTTTGGTTACATCTGATGATGATTTCAATGATGGGCTTGGTATACCAGATATGTCTTCGGTAAGTCCTACAACGATTAACAGTGTAAAATAAGAATTGATTTGATTTTGAAATGTTTCCTTCTTTTAAACAGTCAATAATACATTTTGATGTTCCGAGTTCATCGGAGGTATTTCTTCGTCGATGCGGAATAACAGGAAGAGTTGAAAGAACTTTTTTTGTTCATGATAAAAAAGATGAAAGGGACGCTGTTATGGCTATTAAGCGTGATGTGGGCGGCGACCATGCATTTTCACGTATAATCTACACTAATTCTCTTGCTGATAGAGTGACGCTTTTCTTAGATGATAGATACAACGCCCGCAATGATCGTAAAACTAGAGTCTATTATCGTACTTGGCAAGAATTACTTCATGATATGGACACTGAAACCCGCCCAGTGAAATACCATTTCTTTTTCAGTTGCTATCGTACACCCCGTGTACACCGGACTTACATAAGTGATAGTGTTTGCAAGGGTAAACCAAGAAAAGATCTTACAAAAATAATAAGGAAATGAGAACATGTTATAGCTAGTTTTTTATTTCTGCCCTACTTTAGTAGTGTCTTAATAAATAAGGCTTCTATTGTATAAGCTAATTATGTGTTTTTATTATTAGTCTTGGTAAACGCTAATAAAAAACATTATACTTTGTATCTATATATATATTGCTTGTTTAGTAGCTGATGATGTGTTTATGGAATTATGTTGCATTGCATGGTCGTGGCTATTATTGATTAGGTACTTATTATGACAGATCTTTGAAAGCTGTGATATACTTATTGTAGATTTAGATAAGTTTTTATAGTAAAAATTAGAATATGCTATATTAAAAATGTCGAATTCAAAGTTAATATCGAATATTTAATGATGATAAACATAACATTAGTCAGATTATGAATTAATAACTCAAATGTATTAGTGTGTTTGATGTGTTTAGTATTATAAATCCAAATAAATATAATAAGTAAAGTGAGTTAATTCAAAATCTTGCAAATGAAGTCATGGTCATTAAAAAAAAATGGTATTGATAAAGGACAAGAAAGAAGCAGCAACATTCAAGGAACATTGATCCTTTTGAGTAATAATCAATAATTGGAGTGATGCTCAAAGGCTAAATAGCAACGTTCATGATCCAATGTTGTCTTCTTGTATATGCATTTGGAATGTTTTGGCATTTTTTTTATATGTGCAGATTAGATTTGATGATGACAAGCAAATGACCAAATATGTCATTTGTTATGTTTTAGCACCTTTTTTTAATATGGAAACAATTTAAAATTAAAGCCAAGCAAATGATCAAATAACAGCAATTCTATATGGAATTTTCTGACGCTATATAATCAATAATCAATGTATGAAGAGCAAATGTGAAGTGTTGGAAAGGTCTTGAATTCTAAGTGAACTTGAAGAGCAAGCATATAATATTGGAAATTTTGGATAACACCTTAATAAAACTTGTAGAGTAGAGAATAAAAAAATATCAACGACTATGATCTCATTATTTTGAGTGTTTCTCAATCAGGCTGTAACTATAAATAGAAGATATATTTCAATAGCATAAAACACTAAGTAATAATGCATCATTATCACTTTGAATTATTCGAATTTTTTTTTATTTTTTATTTGTCTAGAATTATATTTATTTGAAATACAAAAGATAAAGAGGTAAAAAGATACAAAAGTCATATATTTAAAAGTTTGCAACTATGCTCTTAGTTGTGAGAAAATTTATTATTGAGTGAAGTTTAAATGTGAAAGAAAAAAATCTAATTGAGTGAAGCTTAGGTCAATTAGGTGTGTTAATTTGAGAGTTATGAAAACTTTTGCATTAGTGTTTGCAATCAAACAAAGAATAGTTGAAATAATTCTGCTATTATTAATGGTGGAGATTGAATATAGATTTTAATAGTCAGTGAAAGTTGTCAAATCAAACCACTATATATTATGGTGTCAAGCTCTTCTCCCATTCTTTTTTATTTTTTGTTCTATTGTGAGATAAAATCGACTTTTATCTTCTGATTCCTGTAATTTTATTTCTAATTTAAAAAAATATTTTGCATTGCTCGATTCACTTTTTTAGAAAAATCTTAAAAAAATAAGTTATATATATTATGCTAGATAAAATATTCGAAGATAAGAGGAATGAATTAAGAAAAAAAAATAATTATTAACTTTATCCATAATTATCTATACATTTATGAGCCACCAGATTCTGAATCCTTTTAATTGAAATCTAAAGTGGTTGTGTTAATGAGAAACAGTAATCAATGATAATGTTAGAGATTATTAAATGTTTAGTTATCTTTATATGATGAATGCATTGTAAAAGGCATCCTTCTATGGTGCTTATCATAAATATTTTAATAGGAGTGTTTACAATCAATGTGTGGCATAAAAAGTAACACATATTTATTAATTAGATAGAAAAAAATAAGGCTAAATCATTATACTCTATTCCCAAACATAATTAAAATAGGAGATAGATTTTAAACATTTATCGATTTGTACTTTTTCATTAACTGCAAATATAACAAAAAGTGATGCAATTTCTTCAATTGAATTCTATGTTGAAAAAAGCTTAAAAATTAAATACAATAAAGTAAATTAATAATTAAAAATTAATACTTATTATAAAATTAATTTATATAATTTTTTAAATTGATTTTAAATGTAAATCAATGTAAATTTTATATTTTATTATACAATAAGGTTATATATTTCATGTTAAGAATTAAAAAAGTAAAAAGTAGAAAATAAAGAATTACAAAAAACAAGAAATAAAAATTAAAAATAAAAAGATAATGCTATTTGAATAAGTGGTTTTGGCTAACCAAGTGCAACTAAGTGATTTATTTCTATACTAAATAGAATATTATTTCGGTGTCAAATAATATAAAAAAAGTGCACCTAAATAAAATTCTATTTGACATCGAAATAGTTTTCTATTTAGCATAAAAATAAATCACTTGGTTGTACTTAGTTGGCCAAAACCACTTGTTCATATAGAATTATTGAAAATAAAAACCATAAAAATTATAAAATTAAAAAAATAAGAATTGAAAAAAATTAAAAATTTTCAAAATGAAATAAAAATAAGATACAAATTATTAAATTAAAATTAAATCTTCTAAAAATAAAAATTAATATATTAAAATTTAATTTCCCAAATATCAAAGAAATATTTAATTTATATAAATTGAAAAAAAAATATGTAAAATATTAATATCAAAATTAAAATGATGTTTTAACTAGAAATAATATTTGAGAAATAATTTATATTATTATTGAAGAGAATAATATTTAAATTTATTATGATTTTTCTCCTAAATGCAACAACCGTTGGCTTGCTTTTTTTTTTTTTTTTTTCCATAAGTTGTTAATTGTTTTCCTAGGTGCTCATTTGGAGAATTTGTACTCATTTTTCATTTATAGTTGATGAAGGATCATAAATGGAGAAGTGTTTGACACTGTTTGTATCTTAATTATGTTTGGAAAATAGAATATAGCAGTTCAATCTTATTCTCTTGCACCTGATTTATAAACACGTGTCACCTCCTGTATTACACAAACATCATCAACATTATATGAAGATATCTATGTAAGTATCATAGAATTTTCCTTGTAAAAGATAGAAATTTGTAATATATAAGAACGAATTAGGGTCACATTGTATTTAAAAATGACGTGTCATCATCTCATTAGTAGAAGAACCAATTTAATTGAAAATTGTATTTTTTAGGGATTAATATGACTAATAAAATCTTTCGAGAACCAATTTGAATAATGTGATATCTTTCAGGACCAATTTGAACATTATCCCTATAAAAATATGTTTTATTTGTCAAAACTATTCAAATAATATTAACTAGGAGTGCCAACTGTCACGTTAATTATTGATACTTAGGTAACTTTAACAAATAGATCTATCAGACGGTTTAGGACCCCAATCCTTGGTCCTCATGCCTAGAACAATTGGGACACGGTCCGACAGAGAACATTTTTCCACGTACACCGAGATACCTGGGAACAACTTCATCCATATGGATCAATGCAAAATCTATCCAGTAGGCTCGCACGGCTTCCACTCCGCCATGTGTACTTACGACCGCAAAGGGGTTGTTCTATTACCCCCATTTCCTGAATTAGGTTTCTCAGGTCCTCCATCCCCCTCTTATTGACTCTACCAGAGCTTCTACCTTCCGGATTCGTAACTTCGTTGAAGTCTCCGAAGATCATAGCTGGGGCATCCACCCTTTGTTTCACTTCTATCAATTCATCCCAAACCTCCTTTCTCTCAGCTACTGAATTTGGCACATATACAACACAGATAAAGACCCTTTCATCTACCTCTACAATTTCCCCTTCCAAACCTATCCACCTTGTTCCTCTGAGTACGTTCTGTACTCGCAGGAAGGACTTCTCCCACACACACAAAATGCCTCCTCCACCATTTACAGCCTCCACACATTCCCACTGAAAATCAATGTTAGCCCAAATTCTTTTGACCTCAAAATCTTGGAACCTTGCTACCTTTGTCTCAACAAGGCCCAAAAATTTTATTCCCTGTCTTGCAACCATTTCTCTGACCGCATTCCCTTTACCTACACCCCTAATCCCTCTACAATTCCACAGCAAAATCATGATAAAGGTTTGAAGTTACCTCCTAAAGCCTTCTCAGCTTTCTTCTTTCGTCCCCTCTTCTTACTTGCAATCGCCAAATTAGGGTTCTGACTTGTACCCTTTGTTCCTTTTCCTTCGTCTCTGAGATGTTTACTGAGCCTTGCCTCTTCTTTTGTCTTCAATCCCATATCGTTGCCTAGCCTCCATGTTTTTTTTGCCTCCACTTCAATGTTACTAAACTCCTCTTCGCTCGATGTGAGGTACTCCAATGTCTCTGGGATACACTCCTCCGCCGCCTTCTTCTGCTTCTGTTTTTTGCACTCCCCTTCACCTCTCTTGCCCTCTGTTCTTTCCTTTACTCTCAAGTTGTTTTTCTTCCTCCCTTTCTTCGTCAGTTTCACTCTTCTCACCACGCAGTTTTCAAGCTTTCTGTGTAATTCATCTTCCTCAGTATCTCCATGTTGAGCAAAGACTTCAAACCCTGGCGTTACCAATGGGCTAGAGACAGACTCCTGTTCAAAGTCTGCAGCATCATTTTGTGTTTGGTTGGCCCAACTTTCATCTTCAAGATTTTTGTTTGGCCTTCCCTTGCTTTCATGAGTTTGCACCATGTCCAGGTCCAAATTGGTCATCCTTACCACTTCCAATGAATCTCTATCGTCTTCTAGAGTCTTAGTTTTAGACTGTTCTGGCCCAACCCAATTTGTTTTTGAATTGGTTTGCCTCGGCCCATCTTGTTCCACCATCTGACCCTCCGAATTCCTCCCAGCATTCGCTGCCTCTTCGTTTTCCTCCTCTGCTCTGCACCCCTCTTCCACGTTCCCCTTTCTATGATCAATTCCCTCCGATCTTAACCCTGCAATTGTATTATTGCAAATTTCGTGCTGTTCGTTTGTTTTGCATTGATATTGTTGGCTAGCTCCTCCAACCTCTTTAATCAGCACCATAAAGTCCACTCCTTTGATAGTCACCATCATCCGAGCTTGGATGTTTGGGGATACCTTTGTCTCAATTAAAACTTTCATGGAGTTATAGTGTTGTGCCTAGCTCTCATCCATTTCTATCACTTTCTCCCATACACTTCCAATTTTGATTGCATTTTCCTTGCACCATGCATGAGCAGGGATTCCTACAATTTCCACCCATAGTCTGCGGTTGAAGTTTACCTCCGCAGGAGACCATCTTCGAACATCAATGAAGTGGTTAAGCAGAAGGGGAGACCTAATCGCTTCCTCCTTGTTAGCCACTGTATCGAAGATCATTACTAGTTTCATGGCTCCCATCATTTTAACATCCACTATTGTGTGCAAGTCCCTCATCATGGCTTTCCTCATCTCGTCGAAATCCATTGGGTTCAAAGCTTCCCCAACAAGGCTTCTTTCAAGTCTTTCCACCTCCTCCTCTACTAATTGTAGCTCCAGCTTTGAGTTTCCCATGGAGTATACTGTATTTGTAAACCATGATGCATGCTAAGTTTGTATGATTAGGTTTTGATGAATGACAACCATTGTGGAGTTGATTACAACCATCAAAGGTTTGAGGATTTACTTGAAAGCAAACAACAACAACGACGAGAAAACGAAATCCGTAAGTTTGAAGATTTTAGAGTCTAGGACTTAGGTAAAAATTCTTGTCAAGAACCAAATACAATATCTCTCACACACATTCATTAAAATTCATTTTAAAGAAATGTTTTCACAACAACCATAGCCGTACAATAGCCGTACAAGGTTTCAAACTTGTTTTTCATGCTACATTTAGGTATGAATCAATTTGATATGTTTTGATATTGATTCTTACATGTTTAAAACGTTTAAAAGGCATAAAACCATCAGGTAATCGATTACCAAAGGTTGAGAATCGATTACCAAGTGTTTGAAAACGTTTTCTTGGTCAAAACCCTATGATAATCGATTATCAAGAGTGGATAATCGATTACCAGCTTTAAGTAATCGATTATCAAGAGTGGATAATCGATTACCAGCATTAAGTAATCGATTATCAAGGAGTATAATCGATTACCAGGCTTTAAAATTCAAAATTTAGTCACAACGGCTATATGGTAATCGATTACCAAGCTTGGTAATCGATTATCTGCTGCTGTAAAGCACAAAAACGGCTAGTTTGACAAAAT
>JASCZI010060939.1:11545-26043 GCA_036250425.1 Stylosanthes scabra
CGGCTATATGCTTTTGGGAGTCTATAAATACAAGGTTTTAAGCCTCATTTGACACACAACACTTGCTCAAAACCTTCTTGTTATTATACTTGATTTCTAGATCAATTTCAAAGTGTTTTTATACACAATTTGAGAGATTTTGTTGATTGGTTCATAGAGCTTATATTTGTATACACATACTCTTTTAGAGAGCAATTCAAAATCATTCAATACATTGTATTGTGAAAGAATAATGGTGTAGCTATTCTTTGTTGTGAGATTTGAGTATACACTATAGTCGGTAAGGATCCGTAGAGTATACTAAGCACTCAAGGAAAAATCTTGAAGTTGGGATTACTTCGAGTGGAGTGGGTTAGTATATGGTGTGGTCTAGTCCGTGAGGCATATCTCAAGTGCTCGTGTTTGTAAGAGGTTTGTCAAGCACCTATTAAAGCTTGGTGAATAGTTGAACTTTCTAATTGCGATTAGGAAAGAGTGGACGTAGGCAAGAGTTTGCCCGAACTACTATATATCGTTGTGTATCGTATCTCTATCCTTCATCTCTTTAATTATCGTCATTTATATTTTACAAGTGTTTTGGAAAGTACAAGCTCCTTGTAAGTACTTAAGAAGTGGCTTAAGTCCTTGGAAAAATACTAGTACAATCATTTGAGCAATTTACTTTCAAAGTAATTTAAGCTTCCACAAAAATTTATCATTGTTGCTTATATACTCAATTCACTCCCCTCTTGAGTATTGAATATAACGTGCTTATCGACTAACAGTATTATCATCTCTGAGGGGTGTTATCCCTCCCGTGTTTGGGAATGCATCATCCTCCATGTATGTTCCCCCCATTGCTTCATCCTTATTTATTTTCGAATCTGGCTCCCTATCTTCCAGTTGTCTCTTCAGCTCCCTTCTTTGTTCCTCCAAGTCTTCATTTCCAGCGTTTACCTTTTTGATTTCCTGACTTCTAGTCCTGTCCTCTCGCTTGTACTTAGCCTCCGAAACTTGTAGCTTGCACCCCCAAATAATCCACCCGTTTCTTCTTCTTATTGCCTGGATCGCATCGCCTCTTCTTTCGAATCTTACGAAGGCGAAGAACAGTGGGTTTCATATTCTGTTCTTTTTTGACAAGAACACGTCAACGATTCTACCCTCTAGCCCAAATATATTCCAGAGCCACTCCACCGTTGTTGTTCTCGGAAGGTTGTCCACGAACAGAGTCACTGTGTTCTTATCCAGCTCACCTCTCCCATTCCTCCCTCCACTATTCCAGTCTCGCCTGTGTTCATGATGAGTACGGGCTTGGTGGTTGTTTATCCTAGGGTTCCTACGGGTTACCACTCTCCACCCACCTTCCCCAGACCCCTCGCCTTCCCTCTGGTTTTCTCTCACTATCATGTTTCTCTACTGGCTCCTATTATATCACTCAGGTATAAGTAAAGCCATAGAGGAAACTAGAGCAGTTAAAATAGGTAAAACTCAGTTTGATCTAAAAAATAAATAAGTTGAGCTAGCAAAATTCGGATTATTTAAAATGGGTGGATTCAAATAATTTGTAAATTAAATGAATTCAACTTGATTAAACATATACAAGTTGGCTTATCTCTCCCTTACCCTAAAATCATAATCACTGTCTCACATATTTGATTTGTATGTATATAAAGAAAAAATTGCAAAGAATTATGCACTAATTTTTTTTAGAAAATAAGTAAAAAGCCTATCCGCCATGGCAGTATGGCGTGGCGGATTTTGAGCCAAACGCCATTTTGAGCATGCCGCGACGATATTTTCGCGGCAAGTGCCATGGCGGCTGCAATGGTGGTTTTCGCCATGACGGAACACAATAGAGATCACATAAATGGTGGGTTTTTGAATTTTTCATTAAAAAACAATGGTTATATTTGTAAATTGACAAACCCTAATTGCATGAACATCATCTCCTTCGGCCTCTTTTCTTCTCGATACTCTCTCCCTCTCTAATCTATCCCATCCTTCTCTTCTCAACACTCTTTGCTGTGCTCATCATATGGCGGCGCGTCGCAGTGCCGCATGCCACCGTTAGCCTCCGTGCCTCCACTTCCTACTTCCACTTCATCCTTCTCTGGCGTCCATCTTTGCATCCTTGTTCTGTTATTGTGTTGTGTCCGTCCCTGCTTCTCGCCGCGCTGATCCTATTCCCTTCCTGAACTTTGGTTCGAAATTCTCCCTCTTATTTTAGCTCTCTGTTGTTTCTGTTGCAACTTTACCTCTCTTTTGCCGCCCTCATTTAAACTTTTTTTCGTTCTCTTGAATCTTTATTTCAAAACACAGATTAAAGTTCAGAATGTCCATTTCAAGACAAGGTCCTTGCTCTAATGTCCCTGCCTCTACCTCCTCTACCACTTTCTTTTATGTTTACTTGCTAAATTTTCTTATTTGCTAACTTAATTACATGTTTTATGAGTAAAATAATTGTTTATATCGATTAGATTTATAATTTATTACATGTACATTATTTTTTGCATGTTCTTTTGACATATATGTAATTTTTAGGTAATCTGTCATTTTCCACAACGCCATCCGCTATTATTTTATGGAGGATTTTT
Source organism: Stylosanthes scabra (assembly GCA_036250425.1). Lineage (NCBI taxonomy): Eukaryota > Viridiplantae > Streptophyta > Magnoliopsida > Fabales > Fabaceae > Stylosanthes > Stylosanthes scabra. The sequence continues at coordinate 14,119 of JASCZI010060939.1, forward strand.
GGCTCACCATACCATTTGCCGTCATCCACAATAAAAATTTATGCATACAAATTAATTGGTATAACTCATTTGCTCTCAAGTTGAATTCGTATTTTTTTTACTCGTTTAAAATGCGGGCAATTCAAATTTTTATTTTTTTATTATTAATTTTAGCTCTTGTGACTAGTTGGCTCAAACCCAACATGCTACTCATTTGATAGAGTAAACAAATAAAATTAGACGTAAAAAACACATATTTAAAACACAAAAAGCTAACATCAAGTATACATAGCTAGTGACATGGCTTTTGTTATGCTGTTGCGCAGTTGTTTTGTTTCAATAATATAAGGAGGGAGAGATATAGGAGTTGTTTTGTTTCAATAATATAAGGAGGGAGAGATATAGGAGAAGACAGAGAGTGATAGAAAAAGAGGGGGAGAGAGAGATAGAAAGAGAGGGAAAGAGGGATAAGGAAAGAGAGAGGGGGAGAGAGAATGAGATATGGAGGGAAATGGAGAGGGATATAGGGAAAGAGGGGAGAGAGACATAAGAAGAGAAGGAGATAGGGATAGGGAAAGAGAGAGGGAGTGGGAGATAAAGAAAGAGAGAATGAGAATGAGAAAGGGAGGAAGATGGAGAGAGAGAACGAGGGTGAAAGAAAAACATGGAGAAATTGAGAAAGATGAGGAGGAACAGAGAGAAGAAGAGAATGGGAGAGAGAGAGAGAGAGGGACAGAGGTAGGGAGCAGGGGAGAGAGGGTGAGAGAAACATAAGAAAATAAAGAGAAAAAGAGAACGAGGGTGAGAGAAAACATGGAGAGAGAGAGAGAGAAAGGGAGGGAGTAAAAGGGAGATAAAAGAAGAGAGGGAGAAAGAGAGAGATAGGAAAAAGAGAGAGGGAAAGAGAGAGATAGAAAGAGGGGGAAAGAAAAAGGGAGAGAGAGCGAGGGAAAGAGAAGGATAGAGATAGAAAGATAGGGAGAGAGACGAAGAGAGAGATATATAGGGAAATAAAGAGAGGAAGAAGGAGAGGAAGAGAGAGGGATGGAGCAAAGGTGAAAGAAGTAAGGAAATAGAGAGATAATGAAAATAAGAAGGAGAGAGCGATCATATCTTTTGTATTTGGACTCATTGGTAAAAACTTCAAATTTAAAGATAAAGTTGTGGTAAATTTTTACCAATGTAACGAGGTAAGATGTCTTCAATAGTCATGTATCTCACAATATTGATTTAGCTTTGTCGGTTTGGACAAACTTAATGCATTATTATTTGATGACACTTACTTATTAGTGGATAACTTATTTCTTACAAATCACTATATCTAATTTATTACATTCAATAAATTAAAATACAAAATTCGTGTATCTTACGGGTTAAATACTAGTCAAGTATACATAGCTAGTGACGTGGCTTTTGTTATGCTGTTGCGCAGTTGTTTTGTTTCGTTCCGTTTCAGGTTTTTTACCAAGTTATCGTTTGGTCTTTCTACCCCTTTTCTAAAAGCTTGTAGTGATTAAAAAAAAAAAAGGAACAATTTCGATTTTTTTTGCATATTAAAGTATTAGTACATGTAGTCTGTTAATTTTTTTTTTTTGTAACTTTTTTAAAATTAATTTTAAAAATAAATAATTTATTAAGGAGGCACCTATATATATTTTTTATTTTTATTTATCTATTTATTTGAGCGGATCTTAAATACCTACTGAAAATTTGCGATCTAATCTTATAAGTGTGTGGATCGAATAAAATCCACCATTTTCGGATCAAATAATCTGCTGGATCATATAATTTTCCAATCTTATAACTTTGCAGCCTACACGTAATATATTTTTAACACCACACTATCTAAAAATATTAGTATCTTGAAATTTTATAAAATAGCTTAATCTTAATTACTAATTTGCCATGAATTTAAACTTTACTTAAATGTTTGTCATTGTTTAATAGATAATTACATACATAAGTCATAGCTAGAATTTAAACATTGCACTTTTCAATGCGCAGATGACATTAGAGATAAATTATAAGGTACAAATCTCAAGTAGTATAGATGTATAAATATGCTATATCTAATGTTCAATTTTATGTGGTACATTTTCTATATGCATATAAATTAAAAATCAACGACTACCATTATATCTTTATATCTCTGCACACTTTTACATTTATATCGAAGAGGGCATGGCCATTAGAACCTATGAAAACTTACTTTTTTTTGGGTCATAGCTTGGGCCGGGTGCGATACTAACTAATTGGGCCAAGTAGTTCACCATCTTAGCCCAATAGAAAATGGTTTCCTTTTGGTAGCCCTTTTATTGTTTCCTTTCTGAGGTGGAGCTCATTGTTGGAGAGACACAAGCAAGTTTGATGCTGAAATAGTTCAAAGCCTGATCAAGCTATTCAAGCCGAAAGTTTCGACATGGGGTATCTTTCCTAGGCCTAACAATATTTCGAAAACAGTATGATAGGATTCAGTATTATTAAACTGATCTTACCTTAGATGAAGCACTTTTCTACCATTGGTTTTCACTTCCACTGCCTTTTCAGTTTGGTGGTGGAAGAACTATTCGTCCGGGAGAGGTCCTCGAAACGGAATAATTGCATGATTTTCTTGACATTCTCAGCAGTCTTAAAGAAAATATTTATATTCTAAATCAAGTGTGTGCACTACAACGGAATTAGAATGTGAAGTTGCTTTTCACTATTGCAGTATTCGTTTAGTGATTCAAGATTTCCAAACACATCTTGATGTATTGACAGGTCTGATGAGGCTAGACTTATGTATGAGAAGCTTCAATCTCATCCAATTGCTAAAAAAATAAAAAGGAAAGCTCAACACAATTTCATTGCACAAGTATACTTGTTTCTCAGTGAATGCTCACAATCGATGGGAGAATTTCTTTGGTTTTTTAGCCATTTGTCAGGTCCTCAAATAGTATTGAATAAAGTAGGCTAAGTCAGGAGATTTCTAATCCATGTTTTTATTATACAGTCCGTTTCAAATCCTTGTTTAAATCGCTGCGATCTCACAAGAAGCTAGCTAAAAAGTTAAAATACACAAATAAATAAATAAATAAATAGCTAACCATTGAGATAATTTCATAACAAAAAAAAAATATTATTGCCAATAAAAACAAGTTAATGATGTGTGTGTTACGATTGAAGTATTTACGCCAAGTATTTTTGTAAACTTTTTCTACATGCATACTTCCAAGTTCCAACTAATATCACAAATTTTATGCGAACTACTTATAAAATCAATTTGTGCTAGGTAACCAACAAGATTTTGACCAACATTAATTGATAAATATTGGGCTGATTATTAATCCAGAAAAAATAGACTAACCATCGAAAATAATAACTCATAATCAAAAAATACTAAAACTGATAATTTAAAATGACAAAAACTAATCATCCAAATTACTATTACTAATCACCTAAATTTGAAAAAAGAAATATTGACCGGAATTGTTCCCAAAACTATTGGCCACCAATAGTTTATGTGATAATGATTGTACATATTATTTGTTCCAACAATGCTAGGTAATCAATAATAATTTAGTACATATTATTTGTTCCAACAATGCTAGGTAATCAATAATAATTTAATCTAACATCAGCTAACTATTTAAATTAGATATTCTATAAACTATGGTTATGGATGTTCTATTTTTTATTGGTTGATTTATTAGTTATCTATCCTTTCTCTATTTGTTCGAATAACATTTTTGAAAAATGGATTCTCCTAGATAAAGGACAAACCTAAGACCCTAACCAGAAGAAGAATACTAATCATGAAATATTCGTTGGAGCTATTGTTAGTTAGCCTATTACCATTGTAATAGTAATAGTAATAATAATCATCATGATGATAATAAAATCTGGCTACCATGGCACCAATAATCTCATAAAATTCATTTATGCAGGAACGTTACTAAGCAATTGAATGGCGAGCTAAAAAATAGTTGAGGCTATTTCGTGAATAAGAGGGGTTGCCATAAAACCACTTAATTGCTATTAATAATAAGTTGGCCAAATCAAGAAGAGGCTTTCAATTTGAGGGGTGATTTAGTCATTTTATGAATAGATGAGTTGGGGTATCATATATCAATTATCATGGGAAAAAAAAATGTTATGCTTTAAATATAAGAAACAAGTCAGTAGCCAATGGAAACTTCCCATGTTACTAATACCAATAATTCCAAGTTAGAAAAATGATGATCATGCAACAAGGGTCCATAAACAGTGTCTTTCTAAATGGCAACATGAAACATTTATGTCAGCCTTATTCAAATTTCATTATCTATCTAACAACAACTGAGAAAAACAAACAACAAAACTCACTGCAAATAAAGCAAGGCAAATAAAGAGGACAGAATCTCTCTTCCCCCTTTTCCTATCCAATGTGAACTTCCTCACAGGGAAAACAAAAAGCACAAGAAGGTTTTCTTTCTTCTTGTGCTTGAAATCCACAAAGAATATGGTTCAAGGAAGGGTTCTCAGTAAGCTTGGTATTCAAGATGATCATGTCATATCTGGGAAGAGCGTATGTTCTCCTCAACACCAAGATAGGAAGGACAGAAAGAGCGACATCAAGAAGAAAAGCAAAAAAAAGTCAAGGTCAATTATGCTTTCGAATTTGGAAGCTCTTCATGCACCACCTCCAAGGAGGAGCTTATCTCAACCAGTAAAGGAACAACAGCCTCTTCGTGTTCCAACTGCAGCAGCATCATCACTACAAAAGCATAAGCCTTTGTTGAGAATAGATGGATCTCCCAATTATATGAAGCCCACAAGCAGTTCTGATGCAAAAAAGGAGTGTTTCCCGGTGAGTCTTCGAAACACACAAAATGAAAAGAATTTGCTACAAAGATGTTCTAGTAGTTCAAGGGCTAGTTCCTTATCCTGTAAAAAACAAGAAAAACCCTTGACTAGATCATCTAGTTTGAATTTGGTAAGATCATTGACAAAGACTACTACTTTCAAGCCTTATAAGACAAGTCCTAGAAAATCCACCACAGCAATTTTGCATGCAGAAATGAATCCACCAGTGAGAGCCACTTGTTCTTCAACTTTGAAAGACTCTAGGTTCCCTGCATACCTCACACTTAACCATGGGGGAAATGAATATGAGGGAATTTCAGTCATGAAAGTTTGCCCCTACAAATATTGCTCTCTCAATGGTCACTATCCCACTACCTTGTCTTCATTGAAGAGCTTTGTCTCAACAAAGAGGCGTACTCTGAAAACCCAGAAGTGTATGAAGCTGGAAACACTGAGCCCTCAAAGATTGAAGATGCAGTGTCAGACGGACAACAATGATATTGAGCAGAATCTCATGGATGGGAAACATGCACATAATGAAGCTGATAAAGGTAATCCAATAACCATGCCCTTGGCACAAAAAAGTACGATGGATTTCTTTATTGAAATATATGTTAAGATAAAGGAAGGAGCTGATGACATGGATAAATTTTACTCTGCTGAAGACCTTGAAGATCAACATGACATCAAGTCTGAGACTGAAGAGGATGGAGTCAAGTGTGTTATTCAAACTCTAAACCACGCTCTTCCGAAGTGTCAAATTGATCATGAAGATGATTTCAGAGACTGGTTTGCTCCTGCTGCAATTGAAGCAGATAAAAAAGGGAGCTCTCACCAAGAAACGAATGCTGCAGTTGCAGATGTAAACTACTCAACTAGCTGGTTTGGTGAAAAAATATGTATGGGAAGTTATTCCAGTGAAGCTAGCTGTGATGGTGAACAGATGCATAATATTGAACTTGATGATTGTCATTCCCAGGATACTGAAAATGTTGAATTGAATGGTTCTGGTTACCAGGATACTGATATGCAGTGGAAGGAGGAGGAGCAGTTCTTTTCATTTGGAAATGGAGAAAACATTGATTCTTCTATCTTCACAGGGGAGGAAAGTGACTCAAACTTTGAGTCCTTATCAGATAGTTCACATGATGTTTCTGTGATGTGGTTAGATGACATACTTGCCAACCATCACGCAGATATTCTTGTAGAAGGAACACTCAAAGAAGCCAATGATGAAAAAGGTACCTATTTTGAAGCACAATCTCATGGCTCTAATTCTGTTTGGGAAGGTACATGTGAAAGCATGGAGCTTGAGACTCAAGAAAATGATTACCTGTCCAATGGCATAAGTTATGTTCAACTTCCTCCAGCAGACAATGAAGCATTTCAGCACCTCACAGATGTAGATGATAGAGTAAATGAAAACTATGTAACAGAAAATTGCAAGGTTGAGGAGAGCTATGAAGATAGCAGCAGAAGCCTAGAGAATAATGATGAAGGCATTAGCCAAGACAACCAAATTCATCCAACAGAGGTACCAGAAGAAAGCAATACTGTCGTTCAGGACCAAGAACTATTGGAGGAAGATCAAGGTAACACTAGTAATTTCCAGTGCACAAGCTGTATAGGTGGTGAAGATCTTAACACAAGCAAGAAGTGGCCATGGAAAACAAAGCGCAAGAGACTGGAGCAAGATGATGAGCAAATGAGAACGATTAAACCGCGAAAACCAAATTTCCTCCCCTTGGTTCCTGAACCAGAGCCAGAAAAGGTTAGCCTGAAGCATCAATTTATGGATGAAAGAAAAGATGCCGAGGAATGGATGCTTGATTATGCACTCAGACAAGCTGTCACACAACTTGCTCCAGCTAGGAAGACGAAAGTGGCTTTGCTCGTTGAAGCTTATGAAACAGTAATGTCACTACCTAAATGTGAAAGCCACAATTCACCCTTTGCTCATGCAAGACCTATTCAATCTTGTAGCTGATTCATGCTCCTGAGGTAAACATAATAATTCCTTTCAGATTTCCTTATCATCTTTCAACAACAAATGATTTCACAATTTAAAACCTTATTCACCAACTATTAGATATGCTTTCAAAGTTAATCTTGCAGTCTTAAGCATAGGAATAAGACAACCAGGGAAAGCCAATAATCAGGGGTAATCTGCAGGATTATTAATTATCACAGTGAGTAACTTGTTATGAAGCTTGGAGACAACTCAGAATGCTGGGATAAGAGAACAAGGCATGGCTCTTAAATGGAGTGTGAAATACACTGGATTTCGTGGTTCCTACTAAGCTCCATGGAATTGGTTCACAAAAATTGTTCAATGTTGATGAGTGTTTGCTTTCCCAAGCTGGGTTTGAACCAGAGTTTTTTTTTTTTTTTTTTATTCTGCATCTTATCTCATAAATAATGGGCACTCATGCTCCTGAATCCTGATCTATTGATGTAACTATTGTTTGTATCATTCAGAAGTATAACTAATTTATATGCTTTATATATTTTATTTTGTTTATCTTCGTCATCATGAAATACAAATTGGATTAGCTTATGGTTGTGTTTAACAAATGAATACAAGAAAATAATTTAGCCTATTGAGGTCTTCTAGCCAATAAAGAAACCATTACAATTTACAAGTGCAAACATTATAGCAGCACCCAGGTATCAATAGCACTTGATTAATTGATCTGAAAAGACCTACTTGTGATATATCAATTTAACAACAAAAAAAGAAAAAGAAGAGAGAACAAGGAGGAGTCGTATATGACTTCCTGTAAACATCATGTTTGAATTCACTGGTTTGGGAACTAAATTAGTTATATTTATTTTGTGCAAAACATATAATAAATTTTACAACCACACACATGAAAGATATCACAATAAACTCATATCATCTAGGCTAAACAGCTTTAAACACCAGGTAGAACATCTTCTATTTTGGTTCAGGTAAATGAATGTCCATGGCAGGTGTATCACGAATCAGAGTTTCAAGTTGTTGGTGATAATTTTTCAAATGAGAAACATGTGAAGTTTGCAGGGGGCTAACCTCCACATGTTGGCTCTGTTCTAAAGCTTCTTTTGCTTTGATGTCTTCATGAAAGAATCTAAGGGCATCTGCTGTTGACAGAGAATGCACAGATTCATGCATCCCATAGAATTCCTTACGTTTTTCTAACCTTACAACCAACTTCTCTTTTAACTCATCTGGAAGATGTGTGAACGCACTTCACATTGTCCAAATAGGCAAAAAGAAATTTTTGAAATAATAAATTAACGGGCCAGAAACATTATTGAACTCAATTTTACAACATTATGAAAGAAAGAATGCATACCTCGTAACACCTCTTACAGCACCCCAACTATAACCAGCAAGGACTGATTGTTTAAAACCAATATTGAACCCCTCCTGAGATGAAGCTTCCTTTCCCGCTATAAGACCTTCCCGATACCCAATCTATTAAAAATACATCAGAATAAAAACGGGCAGCTGATCACTTTATAGAGTTAAGAAAAATAGGAACAAAATGAGCAGTTTACTCAAGTTATCAAAATACCGTGTGGAATTCATCATGCCTCCGTTGCCACTCTCTGTCCAAATCTGATGGTTTATCCAACTTGTCATCAGAACCACCCCAAAAATCATCGTCGTCATCATATTCTAAAAGCATAAAAGACAATTAGTACAAAGCACCAGCACCATAAGTTTATGCACAAACAAAATAACTTCTATGCCATGGAATAATTTATTCATAGTTTTTGATTGCGGATGGAGGCAAATGGCGGTGAGCCAAAAATCCGCCATAAAGTAATAGCGGATGGCGTTGCGGGAAATGGCGGATTGTATAAAAATAAATGTATATATATATGCCAAAAAAGACAACAAAAAATACTGCACATGTCATAAATTATAAATTTAATCAATATAAACAATTTTTTACTCATAAATAAAGAATTAATTTAGCAATTTCAATAGCAAATTCAAGTAACCATAGCATCAAGTCATAACAAACCAAAGAACAGAAGACATAAATCTTAAATACTAAAAACTTATAATAAAGTGGACATATTAATGAATTCTGAAATAAATTATGGAAAATAAAGGAACAGAAATTGAAACGTAGGGCTACATAGGTTGAGTTTTTCAAGGAAAAAATTCAAAAGAGAGGTTGAGTTTTTAAAGAAAAAACAGAGAGCCAAAGAATAGGGAGAGAAAGTTACGAAACAGAAGAGGAATAGAGGTTACAGAGTTCAAAAGAGGATGAGGGGCAGCAACTGCGACGGCGGAGCCGCAGCGGCGACCAGTGGCAGCGGAGTAGAGAGCAGCGAGCAGCAGGGACGGCACTACGGCGCACCGCGGGCGAAGAGTAGAACAGTGTGTGTGGAGAGAAGAGAAGTGTGTAGAGAGGCTGTCGAGAAGAGAAGAGAATGTGGAGAGAAGAGATGCGGCTGAAGGGATGTAGTGCTTGCAATTAGGGTTTCTAAAATTACAAAAATAACCCTTTTTAAAAAAAAATTGCTGCAGAACCCGCAATTTCCGCCATACCTATTGCGGACCGCCGTGGCGAATCCGCCATTGCGGCCACCGCGATAACACCGTCGCGGACACCTCTGAAAGGGTTTGCTCAAAATCCGCCACGCCATGGCCAATATTTTAAAACACTGTATATGATACCAGCACTTCAATAATCCAGAGTATAATAATGCTCATGTTGAAACAAGCCATTGCCTAGCTGACAATATCCTTTACTCATGACCCCATATTTGGGATGAGGAAGTTAGGGTAATGCAATGCAACATGCAGCAAGAAATTCATATTAATACATAAAATGGCTTGGAGTGAAGTTTACTTTTTGCATTTAGTAAGAGTTTCCATGTCAACTCGTCCACAACTTTACCATTTAACTTATGTTCTTGATCATGAGCACTGGTTGGTATTAGTTCTGATTTTGAAACTTCTAAGCTTTCAGCATAAAGTTCTTCAGCAAACCTACCCTCCATCTGCAAATAGAGAACCAAATAAATAAAAGATAAAGTTAAGACTAGTGCATGATGGTTCTCCTATTATGTCTATTAAATCACCAAACAACCCTTAACTTAGATTTTTCCCTCCAAATCAGTATATACTACATATTAAGGAAATGAACCACACCTTACATAATCATGAAAGAATCCACCAAGTGCTCTAGAACAATAGTTCTGCTTTAGAACAAAAATTTTGAAAGCATAGATTTTTGTTTTGGATATCCAAGGAAGAAAAACCATGCAAACATTATAACGTCACTCAGAAAATTGAAAAATAAAAAGCTCTATATCCTCCCAAGAAAAAGGGGGAAAAGAGAGAGAGAGAGAGAGAGAAATAAGAAGCTTCTTACTTGAAACCCTTACTAGCTGGAAAATTGAATTGATCGATTAAGCAATAGGTGTAATCTATTCTAATATGGGGAAGCCATTGGCATACTTAGTCACTCACTCACTATCTGTGACGTTTCTCTCTCTCAAACAACCAGTCGGCAACAATCAAGAACAACAAGAACAAATACAACACTGAACAACCAGCACTAATTAGAAGTTTAGAACCATCAAGAACAAACAGCAGAAATTAGCAACAATAAGGAACACAACACTGAACACATTAATTTAAAAAAATCACAACACCAAAACAGCCATAAAATTAACAATTTAGCAAATTAAGTAATTCACAAATTCACAACAAACACAACCATAGTTAAACAATTAAATGAGAAAAAAGACACGGGCATGAGGGAAAAACACAGGAACAGAGTAAACACAGCAAGGGGGGAAAACTTACAGTCACTATGGCAACAAGGAAGAGAGTATGAAGGAGGGGAAAAAAACGCAGCAACCTGTATGCTTTGAAAGGGATGGAAGCAAATACCTTGTCTGAAGAAGACAACCAGAACGTACGCGCCGACCAGGGAGGAGAACCGACGGCGGCAACGCGATGGCAGTGACGTCGAAGACGGTGGTTGAACCGTAAGATAGTGAGAAAGAGAGAACAGTGGTGGACTCGTGGTTGAACGCGATGGCAGTGAGGGAGAAGAAAAGAACGGCGACGCTGGTTGACGGCGATGGGTTTCTGTGGAGGTTCTGAGGAGGCTAGGGTTCCTTCGCTGCTTTGGGGAGAAGACAAGGGTGGCTCGACGCTGTGCTCCGTGTTTTGAGTTTTTTTTTTTCTTCTTCTTCTTCTCTCATTCAGAAAACCACGTCACGTAGCTTATTTAGAAAACCGGCAGGTCCGGTCGGGGGGTTTTGCTATGAAATCGAACCGCATGCACCACCGATTCATGGTCCTACTGGTTCAACCGCTAGTCCTTCCGGTTCTCAAATCATTGATTAGAACAAACTTGATAAAGGATGGCTACCAGAGCCAACTACAGCTGCGAGCTGATGAAGAGACAAAGGCGACACTGATGCAGTTGCTCGCTATTCGGTTAGTTCGGGTTTAGCATTTGGGCCTCTATTTTATCTTACAGAAGTTTTTGAAAACCGAATCAATCATTCAGCCGTTTTAATTATCTCTTTATAAGTTTAAAGGTTCAATATAGGATTAATATTTTTTTATGAGAAGGGGGGAAATAATATAGGATTAATATGATTCAACCAAAAGAACCAAATAAAAAAAAAAAAAAAAAAGTCCTTGAGGATTTTCGCGGAGGGCACTTAAGTCTTTCGGGATTGGAAAATACTAATTCATCCCGAGCACTATGAATGGTGGACATTTAGATCCTTTTGTGTAATTTACAAGTGATGGTGAGCGCTGATGTGGCCCGTTACGTTTTTTACGTGGTTCGTTATAAGGCTTTGCGTGGGAAAACGATGTCGTAGCAAGTATTGTCCTAATGTGTTAAATCCACCCATTTCAGCAAATTTTATAACCAGTGATGTAGGCGAAAGAAGAAGGGATTCCATGGCTAGTGAGGGAGAATCATCTAGCTCAAGACGACCAGCAACAATTACCAAAAAGAGGTCTTAATATCCTTCTTAGTAAGCCCATTAAAAATAAGGAACTACTTGCCGTGGAGCCCTATAAATTTGCTCATATATATATATATATATATATATATATATATATATATATATATATATATATATATT
>JASCZI010060940.1:0-10559 GCA_036250425.1 Stylosanthes scabra
TTGGAAAAATACTAGTACAAGCATTTGAGTCTTTTAAATTCAAAGTAATTTAAGCTTCCGCGAAAAATTATCATTATTGTTATCATACTCAATTCACCCCCCCCCCTCTTGAGTATTCGTGCTACGTGACTCACAACTAGTCTTTGGCCTTCCCTTCTAGAGAAAATGGAAGAGCAAAGGCTTTGATTGCGTCTTCGTCACCACCAGTCCTTTAGGTGGTGGCATAGCTCACGTCGAAATCCTTCAGATGTTTGATTGGGTCTTCGCCCAGAAGTCCATGAAATTTAGGAAGCAGATTAATTAAGCTGGACTTGAGCTCAAAATTCGCATTTAACTTGGGATATATGGTCGGCTGATTCTCCATTGCAGTGATTGCACCGCCAAGTTGCTTCAACGTAAGTGATGCAGATTTTACAATCCTAAAACTCGGCAAGTATTCCGAACGTAATACCACGATGAGTGGATATCGTTCCCACAAGGATTGACGGGTTGAACAATAATGATTAATTTACCATTTGATTAGACAAAATCACAAAAATAGAGAGTTTGGAAATTCAATTGCAAAACAGAATAGTAATAATTCACAAAAGTAACGTGTATATCGAGAAACCAAATTGAGATTGAGAAAACAATCATAAAATAAGTTACGGATTTGGAGATGTTTTACCCTAAGATACTAATTCTTGAATTCACTTTCTTCTTTAACAAGTAATGGTCAATTCCCAACGAACCCTAATTAACTAAACCTTAATCTCTTAGTGATTTAATTTCCTTTAACCTAACCAATTATCAATCTCTTGATTAATCAATTAAGAAAAGAGGTTAAGCACAGATTCTGATTCAATTCTATTAAAACTCAAAAGTGATCCTAGGTTGAATTATATGTCACGTATTCAAACTAGTTCCAAACCAATTGACAATTTTAACAGAATAAAGTGTTGCACATTTATCAAATCCCTATTTCTAGTTCAAGTGATAAATCATGAGAAATAAGTTTTCAACCTTTGTTATGATTACTAAAATTCTCTCAAACCAAATAATCAACACAACACAGAAGAAGTATACCTCTCAGTAATCCTAATTCTGTAAGAATGAAGAACCGAAAACTTAAACCTTGAATCTGACCAATAGCTTAAGATTGAAGAAAGAAGAAAACTTGAATTAACAATCTATGCCGGGATGAACAGAGCTCCTCATCCTCAATAATGGAGTTTAGCTACTCATAATTCTAAAACTAGGATTGCCAAATAAAAGTGTATGAGAAAAACTAAGTCATGGTCAGTGACAAACCCTAATGGCAAGCCACTATTTATAATCAACTACTAAACCTAAACAGAAAACAAAATTCAAATCAAATCAAATCTAAAACAAATCAAATCACCTAATCTAATCTAATCTAATCTCTAGAAGATCTCCTAACAAATTACATCTTTGTCCTTGAATTAAGCTCCTCTTGTCCTTGCCAAATGATGATTGAAGTGACCTTAATCAAATCCAGTCTTGCATAACAATCCACCAAAGGAAATTAAAGAATTGAAAGTTCTAGGAAGCTAAAACTTGTGGCGTGTTAAACGCCCAAAGTGGCGTGTAAATGCCCTTGAATTGTGATGAAGATTTGGACTTCCAAAGGGCTAAGGATGGTTGGCGTGTAAAATGCCCAAAGTGGCATGTAAAATACCCTTGACTTATTGAATTTCCAGGGGACATAGGTTGCTTGGCGTGTAAACGCCATCAAATTTGTGATGCTGGAATGCTTTGGGCATCATTTTCATGAGCTAAAAGGTGAGGATTGTTCGTGGCTCAAACTGAATGTCCATTATAGAGATATATATGTCGTTTCGAAGCTCTGGATGTTAGCTTTCTAACTCCATGGGAACAGCCTTATTTGGACCTCTGTAACTCGAGTTATCACCAATTTAGTATGCAAAGGTCATGCTGCCGGCGTGTAAAACGCCAGTTTTGGCGTGTAAACGCCATGGCCACTATAGAGATATATATGTCAAATTGAAGCTTTGGATGTTATCTTTCAAATGGCACTTGAACTGAATCATTTGGACCTCTCTATCTTGAGTTATCATCACTTTAGTGCAAAGAGGTCAAGGTTGATAGCATGCTTGTTTGCTTCCTAAGTTTCCCAAACTCTTCAAGTCTTCTTCCCTATTTACTTCTCTTTTGATTCTTCTTCCTTCACCTCTCTTTTGATTTTTCTTCTCTTCTCTTTCTTTTGATTTTCTTCTTTATTCCTGCAAATCACAACAATTCAAACACGCAAAAGCTTTGATAACAAAAAATAGAGATTTACTTGAAAAAGAAGTTATTTCTTTCTTAAATTGCAGGAAAACTAATGGGAATTTCTTCTAATGATGCTCATGCATCAGTAAGTCTTGGAATATCTCCTATGATGGAAGTACCTGTTTCAGAAGAAGAGAGTTCAAAATCAGTTTCAGAGGCGGATGAATAAACAGAGTTATTTTCGGATACAAGTTCTTCAGTTTGAGTACGTAAGTTTTCCTCAAACTGAATTCGTCGCCTGACTTGTCTTACACGTCTCAAGGTTCTTTCAATTTCGGGATCAAACAATAACAAGTCAAGATCTGAATTCGATCTTTCGCATTCAATGAATGATTCATGAGTTAAAATGATGAACATGCTATACACTAACAATCCTACAAATTTGAAAATCTAAAAGATTATCATATTTACAGTATTCACATATTCACAATCAACCAAAAACAAGCGCACATTTTTAACTCCCTGGCAACGGCGCAAAAAATATGATGTGACTCCCTTATACCGATCAAAAATCTCGAGTTTAAAGAAGATTTTCGTTGACAGTAATGTTTCAACCGGTGTTCCAAGAGCGTTATCGGATTTAGAAAAAGGCGTGTCATGGAGTGCAACCAAAAAGTACCGAGTATTAAACTCAGGTCATTCTCCCTAGGAGTTGAAAACAGAGGTTTGCTTCTAGTTGAGAAAAGTTCGGGGTTGCAATGGTTGAGTTTTAAGAACAGAGAGAAAAGAAACGGAATAAGATTGCAGTAAGAATTAAAAAAGTGTTTGGTCTTGGGTTGAAGTATTGTGTCATTGTGTGTCCCTATGATCACCACTAATCCCAATTTGGATGATTTGTCACGTGAAGAGTTAGCCACTCTGTCTAATGGTCAAGCTGTGAAATTAACCTTATCCGAATGTCTTAGATTGTCTTTGCTAATATCGAAATACCAAGGTATTCGGTAAACTCGAATAACCCATCAAGTTTACGTTATTAAAGTCGTCTCGTTATTAGCGAGTAAGCACTCAGCTCAAGATATATTAGAAAGTTCTCACTCTTTCAGGTCTAATTTGGTGTCTTCTATTATTGGCGACAAGTTAAGATTAACTCCTGACAAGTTGCCTAATGACATACGAATTGGCATTTTCAAAGAATATGGGTTTTCACTAACATACCACCAAGCTTGGGTTGTGAAGGAGAAAGTATTAGCTGAAATTAATGGAATACCTCGAGATTGATATATACTCATTCCTTGGATTTGTAAGCGTTTAGTGGAAATGGATCCACAAACAGTTACAAAGTGGACATGCTCTATTAGTTATAAATTTGGAAAGCTTTTTATTGCATATGGGCGTTGTGTGATTGGTTTTCTTTATGGAGAAAGGCCTATGTTATTCATTGATGGTTGCCACTTAAGTGGTCCATACAAGGGGACTCTTTTAGCTGCCTTTGCATCCGTTGCAAATAATGACTTAGCTTATTTCCAGTTGCATATGCAGTTGTTAGTGCTGAAAATAATGAGAATTGACTTTGGTTCTTATCCAATTTGAAAGAACTAATTGGGTCAATTTCAGTTATATTAGTATCTGATAGGCATCCATTAATTATTGCAGTCGTGGAACAAGTATTTGATAGGAACAGACATACATGTTGTTATCAACATGTGAAATAAACTTTCTATGCAGAGTTTGAAAAGTTAAAAAAGGGAATACACGGTGGAGTGAAATAAGAAGCAAAAAACCTATTAGATGCAATTTGCTATACTCGTTTTGGTGCAGAGTTTACGGAAGCTCTAAAACAACTTCGTTCATTTTCACCAGAGCTTACAAATTTGTTAGAGACTAAAGGACATATCAACAAATGGGCAAAGTCTCAATTTCTTCATCGGCGATGGGACCTCATAACTACCAATGTTGATGAATCATTTAATTCATGGATAAGGAAAGAGAGGACTCATAATATATGTGCTTTAATAACTGAGCATAGAGACACACTTGCAAATATGTTATATACTGCTAAGTCAGAGATGGCTAAATGGAAGAATGAAGTTGGGCCGAAGATTGACAAAATATTGATGGAACGTGTAACTAGAGGTGAGTTTCTTAAAGCAGTGCGATATGGAGATCACAATGCTATGGTTAGAGGTTCAACTGTTGATGTGTGTGTGAATCTACAAGCCAAAGAATGTACATGTACAATTATATTCTTAATAAAATTATGCAGAATTACTCTGTCTTAGTTAATAAAATTATGCACTTACTTCGTTTTAGTTACTTAAACTCTACACTTAAAATTCTGCAATTATGCTCTTAATAAAATTCTAGACAATTACTTTGTCTTAGTTAATGAAATTCTGCACTTACTTTGTCTTAGTTACTTAAATTCTACACTTGAAATTTTGCAATTATCCTCTTAATAAAATTCTGCACAATTACTTTGTCTTAGTTAATAAAATTTTACAATTCTGCACAATTGTTATATTTCATATAATCAAAACAAAAGAATCTCTGAGAAAACACATTGCATTAAAATTTTGCAGTTGATATAATCATTACAAGTCAAAGACCCAACAAATAATTATGCACTAGCTAAAACTAGACCACTCTAGTTATTATTCCTTATGTTTAGTTGTACAAATACATTCCAAAAAATAACACAATAGTCATTAAGTACAAATACATTGCCAAAGAAAAAAAAAGAGTTAACAAGATACTGAAACTTTGTCTTTTACCACTTGTAGCTTGTTTATTTCTTTCACAAGCATGCTCCTTAAGATGTCACAATTTAGCAAGTTACTGAACTTTGATTGTACCAGAGGGAACAGATACCAAAACTTTATCTCATTTCTTTGGAAAGCCAACTTCAAAGAAACCAGCATATAGTCACTCATCACTCTTGGCATACCTGCATTCATAAGAGTAATGATGTAAAGATACATCAAATCTATAAATGTATAGATGAATATATATACTAATGTCTTAAATCATCACTTGATGCTTGTAAGCCTCAAAGGAAGTAGCAGCAATAATAACAAGTTCAATGTCTTAACCTCTTCAACTATGTCATAAAGTGATTTTAAACTGTCACAAAGAAGTTAATAGTATATCATACTAATCCACTATGATCCCAATGCGGCAATGCCACTCTCAAATTGAGTAGGAGAAAGAAAAAAAAAAATAAAAGAAAGAAATGAAATTTAACCTTCAATTAGTTTGTTTACATCATGTAACTGATCAATAAAAAAAGCTTAAAGATGTACTTGTTTATTTCAATTGAACGGACTAAATGCAATCAATTTTTATATGCATTCTTCATAGTCTAAATATATTTGTCTAAACCATCACTATATTCATATATGTCTAAACATCACCTCTGCTCTCTACCAGAAATACAACACATTTCACTAGAGGAAAGATTAGGGTGCCTACTTCGCATCTAAACTAGATAATTAATCTCCACCACTTCTGCTTTTATATATTAGGGGAAAAAAAAAGCAAAAGCAAAAACTGCTTCTTACGTAACAAAGAATTTCCCCTGACCACTTAGGTTGCAATTCACATTCTCTCTTCACATAATTTAACCACTGACGCGCCCCTTAGACCAGTCTGGAATGATCTAAAAATAAATTAAGTTTCTGTCGAGAGTATAGTCCTAACCGGTGCGTCGAGGGGCTTGTCGAGATTTAAAAAAAGTATCACAGAACTGCAACTAAAAGAAACCGAGAGTATTGCACTCAGGTGGTTCTTCTTAGGAATTGAAAATGAGTGTGCAAATAGTTGTGAAATATCGGGGTTGTAATGTTCAAAAGTTATGAACTAGAACAAAAGAAAGATAACCTGTACTACAAGAAATAAAAGTACTTGGTCTTGGGTTGAAATATTGTGTGTCCCTATGATCACCACTAATTCCTATTATGAATGGTTGTCACGTAAAGAGTTAAACGCACTCTGTCTAATGGTTGAGTTGGGGGATTTAATCCAAATCCATAAGTCCTAAGCAACTTACTAATGCGAAAGGCCTACGTCATTGAAGAACGAGAATAATTTATCAAGTTTTTCGGGTTCAGGCCTACTTATCACTAGCAAAAGCTTAGTTAATAGAAACAATATTAATCCACTTCTCTACACCATTCGAATACTTAGGGATTAGTGGCTAAGATCATCCACACTTCAACCCATGGCCAAGACACAAGAACACTACTCCATAATCATAAGAAACAAAACATCTAATACTTGGTGGGCATAGTAAATCAACGTGGTAAATTGTAAGAGAAATTGACAATCCAAGATAACCAATAGTCTAGATCAACAATATAAACATCAAACAAGCATAATCAAACCATAAACCATCAATAGAACATGCATCAAAATAATTTCCAATAAGATAGAAAATAGAACATAAGAACAAGAAAGCTAGAATTGAGAAATAGAAAATTAGTAGCAATTGTATTAATCAAGCAAGAGTATCATCAAACAAACATCAAAACACTGAAATTAAGTAATTCATATTGGTAGTGTGGCTGGAAAATGAAAAGAAAATTACAATAACCCTAAAAGAAAATGAGAGAGAAAGTGAGCTCTCTCAAAAATTCTCCAAAAACTAACAAAAACTAGAATGGATCCTAATGGTGTGCTCTCTAAGGTTGTCTTGTGTTTTTAGCATTTTCCCTTCATATGTCTTCAATTGGTCCCTCAAAGAGGCTAAGCCTTGGACCTTTGACTCGAAATTTTCTTTTTGCCCTTCATTAAAGTGTGTTGTCAAGCCTCTTGTGCGTACGAACATGCAAGACAGAGGCCAATTCTCGCTGAATCTTGGGCTGGTGCGTATGCATATAGTGGAAAACATGACTTGCACGTCACTCCAGGGTGCTGTGCATAAGCACATGTGCCCTGAATGCTCCTTTTAGCTTTTCTTCATGATTTCCTTACTCCTTTTTCCTTCCTTAGGCACTTCCAATCAAATTCTAACCTATCTAGGCCTGAAACACTTGAATAAACTAATCAAGGTATCGAATGGAATGGAAAATTAATAAATACATAGCAAAATATGGCTAAAAACGCATGTATTCATAATTTAAGTCCTAAGAAACAACAACTCATGAATGCACTCACTTTACAATCATTTAAGTGAGTTTGGTTCGATAAATTGCCTAAATTGCCTAATTATAGCACAAAATAAACCATTAGAAATGGATTTATCAACCACCATTCACCACTGCCCTCTAGATTAATAATTAGACGGGACCTTTGATTTAATAAACAACAATGATTACAGTATCAGGGTGCTCATGAAAATCAATTAATCAAATGATATAAGCATAGTTAACAAGTTATAATAGGTTTACCATTTGATCATACCTATTCAAATTCACTATAGAAACAAAAAGCGAAAAAAAATTAACCAGTTAGAGTACTTGAAAATAAATCAAAATCCTCCATTGTAGTGTTGATTCAGCCACAAAATCACCATCTTAAACGAATGGAATTAAATTAAAAATATGAGAAAAATCCTAACATAAGACATGGTTACAAGAAAACAGTGAGGATAGCATAGAGGAGGGGCAGCGAAGACGACGTGGATGGAGGTAGCGATGAAGCGTCAACAACGAATAGCGAGCATCGATGAGGACCAATGATGGCTCAAGTAGAAACGATGTTGAAAGCGGCGTCGACAAATGTAGAACAACACAAAGGAATTACGGTTTCAGAACCCCGAGCAGAAACGATAGAGTGGACGAGCACAGAAGAATAAGCAAGCAGAGATGAAGCAAGTTTGGGAGCAAAGAGCAACGCGAAGAGTTCATTCCAGTAGAGAGAAAGGGAATTTAAAGGGACAGTTTTGTCTTTTCAAAATTATTTTTAATATATATTTTTAAATATTATATAAAATAATCCTTTTTATTAATTTTCAGTATAATATATTATTTTTAATAATTAAATCTCCCTATAGGCCCTTTATACTAATTTTCCCAATTGGTAACTGGTAATAGATAAAAGAGTAAACACTAAATCCAACTTCTAACCATTTGCAAAATCGGCACTTAACCCTTAAGGTTATTAAGTTAAGCCTTCGAGTTAGTTCCATATTGCGTAACTCTCAAAAGCTTCATTTCCCTCTTACTACTATATATAAATAAGTCCATATTCTCTCTTCTCTCTTTGTTTAGGGATATAATTAGAAGGAAAAAGCTATATAAAAAAAATTCAAATCACCTCTGACAAAATAAATACTTGATAGATCGACTTTTGTAGCAAGTTATCAAAAAATAACTATAATTATGTGTCAGTTCATGTCTAATATATTATATAGCAGAATCAAATAAATATGAACTGATATGTCATCATGATTACCTTTTAACGACATGCTGCGAGGTCAATTTATCAAATTTTTTATTTCGGTCAGAATAATTTGAGATTTCATTCATATCTAAATAACAAACGGTTAGAATAAGGGTTGGGTGATTACTCTAGATAAAATTGAATAGAGTTGTAAAGTGTTGACCATACGTAAAATCATCCGCTATTGCACCATATATGACCTATGATGATTGGATTGGATTCGTAGAAAAAACTTTTTTTTTTCTATGGTCCACGACCACGTGTCACTGTTTCCACTATTCCTCACAAATTTCTATCTTTTTTTCTTTTACAATAAAGAAAAGAAATTATAAAAGTGCTACACTAGTGCTTCCCTCATTTTTTTTTTCTTCTCTTTTTTTTCTTCCCAGTTTGCTCAATTATTTCTCCTTTCTCCCTCCAAAATCGCTTGGATCTCTTCTCAAGCACAATTTTTTTCTTTTCTTTCAACCCACTGTTCAATTTCTCTCTCACTTTCCTTCCTTTTCCGTCATTTTCCTTCCTCAGATCACCGTCACCGTATTTTATATCAATTCACACTGCTAATTGAATAATTTCATTTGATTCCAATTTCCAACGCCACGAAGATCTAGGGTTTCCGCTGAATCCCGCAGCTTCTCGACCACATTCAATCATCCGATTGCTTACGCGATTCTTCGATTCAAAGCCATTGAAATTCAACTCGCGAAAGTCTAGAAAGAATTGCAAAAGCGGGTTTTCTTTTATTGAAAGAATCGGCGTGATTTTGATCTGTCTCTGTGTGGCGTGTGAGTTTTTGTGTTCTGGTGAATGAGAGATGAGCATGGAGGTGGCCGTCGATGCGGCGTCTTTGGACGTCGAGCTGTTGCAGCTGCCGGAGCTTTCCGGATTGGCACTCAAGTCTAACCTCAATTTCGTCGAGAAGCTCTTCGACCAGTGGCTTTCTCTTCCAGACAGCAATCGATTGGTATGCACCTTTTTCTGGTATTTGAATTGGAGTCTTTTGCGGCATTACGTGATTTCTTGAATTAGTCTCTTAGCTTTTGTTTCTGTCTCTTTTTTGGGATATATTTATTATGTATTTGCATGAAGGGGTGAAGGATGAAATGATCTGATTTAGTGATTCTTTGCTAATGATGGTTTGGTTGGTGAAGGATTGTGAGAAAGATGATGTGTTTGAGTGATTGGGATTAACAACGAATGGGGAATGGTGTTGCCACTTGGTCACTTCAGCTTAAAAGTTTCTGTAACTAAAGATAATATAAGGTTTTTATAGCGCTGCGTAGATCCTACCTTGGAGAATTATATCATGTTTAGATGCTTGTTTGTTCCTGTTGAAGTCACAGGATTTACCATCTCCTAAACTATATGAATAAGCTCATGTTGGTACTTGAAATATACAATACAAACTACTGGTTGACAATGATACACTTGACAACCTTTTAGTTCTTGAAAGATTTGTGACTTCAATTTAATCCTTAAAGAATTCATGTGACATCAGTTTGGTCCTTAAAAGATTCGTGGCATATTAGTTCCGTGAAAGATACATGTGACATCCTTTTCGTGCTTGATTGATATATTTGACGTTAAATAAGTGATAAGTCCATTAAAAGAAAGAGAAACTAGGTGTCTCTTGCATCTTTCAAGGAAAAAATTGATGTCAAATATATCTTTTAAGGATCAAATAAATGACACATGTATCTTTGAAGCACTAAGTTGATGCCACAAATCTTTTTAAGTAACTGACGTCTTGCTTATCCTTTTTAGGGTCTAAATTGCTATTTTAGTCTCTGGTTTAAGTACTTCTCCTTGAACACTCTACACCATACAACGGATGTAATTTTTCTATTGTGTTCACATCTTGGTTGCTAAATGTGCAAGGTAACATCACTGCTGAATGAAGCAAAGTCAGGTGCTCCTTTGAATGTCCCTGGGAATTGCTCTAGTCCAAA
>JASCZI010060940.1:16795-28151 GCA_036250425.1 Stylosanthes scabra
GAGTTATTATGCTTGACCACTGTTGATGACCTTGGTATGTGCTATAAATAGGAGCGTGAGAATCCAACATTAACAGAGTGGGATCGATTTGCTCATAGAGAATATATTAGGCTTTCAATGGAAGAAGATGTTGAAGATGCTTCTAATGGAAGTGCAGAAGTCTGGGATGAATCACTCGAGGCTCCCTTCTAGAATTTTATATGTAAGTGCTTAAGTTGAAAAATGATTTTTTCGAGCCCGGTAAGTGCTCGGGAATGCCAATGTTTTCTTTCTACACAGTATTTTCTATCCCCATTCCTTTCATTTCTTAGAGGTTAAGTTACTTTGTTTGTCTATAATTTTACCAAATTTTACACTTTAAAAGTTTTCAATTGAGTCCCTACACTCGTTCTAAATTTGTAATCACATCTTTATCGCTCTAAAAATGTTTAACTTAGAAGAATATGTTGAGGCATATTCTCTAGTAGTGTGAGATGGATGCATACGTTTTTTGTAATGTTTACTGTTATTAAGAATCTAATTACAAATTTAAAATTGGTATAGGGATATAATTGAAAGCTTTTAAAGTGTAAGGAACTAGATTTGGAAAAACTACAGAGACTAACAGATCCAGTCTATCTAAGCTGCTATATTAATTTCCTATCATTTCTTTCTTTTAAATTGTGTATTAATATAGGGTACAAAAAGAAATTAATGCCCCGGATTTAATCAAGTGGCCGTTGTTCGGAGACATTGGACCCAGTATCATCTCAAGCTTTTGCTCCCTTAAGTGGGAAATTACAAAGGTTCTTATTATGGAATGTGTTTTTTTGGATGGGCAAGCTGCAACAGTATTCAGATTTTTCTGGCGGCAGTGATGTACATTGGGGCCATTGGTCATGGAAATTTTGTTGCCTTGTGTACAAATATATCCATGCAAAGTGCAGAGAAGTGAGTTGAATTATATTGAAATTGATATATCGTTTTTCAGTATGCTTGTTATTTGGGGTCACCTAAGTTGTTCCAAAGAATATTAATTGAAACATTTTCACTTTTGGACTTTTTAGTAGTTTGCTTCAATGGTCGAGTCACTGTGCCCTGGGATCTCTCTTCAAGAGTATATTTTATTTTTGTCTTGTTTTGTTCCCATCTTTTTAGGCCCATTAAAGAATTTAACAGTTAATGCTACAAATAATTGTACTTTTCCCCCCCTACACATTTAGATATCCTTCTAAGAGCTTTTTCTTTCAATTATATTGTTTCAGTTGTATTGTTTGGAGTTTGGACAGTTAAACAGTGTTCATAGATATCTAGTTCGATCTGATAGCATGGGAGAGAGAGAAAAAGAAAAAGGAAAAAGGAATTTGAATGTTATTATGAAATATAATAGAAGTGGGTGTTATAATGAAATATAAAACATAGTGTTTGAAAGTATATCTCTTTCTTGGGTATTACCAATTTGCTGTTTCTGTACATTGGATTTGCCTCTTTTTGGTATATTGTGTTATTAGTAATATTAATTTATCAATAAAAGATTGCATTTTTCTTTCTACGGTTATACCTGTTTAACCTTAATAAATACATATACGTGCATGTGTATGAGTGATGCTCTCCTAATACAAAAGAATTTCTTGGAGGAATGTGATATGCAGAGTTAGGTCACCCTTTGTTTGGCCAGGTGCAATAGATTTCAATGAAGAATACTAAGGATGAAAAGTAAGAGAGCAAATAAACATATTACTCTTGTCACCAAAAAAAAAAAAAAACATATTACTCATGAAAGATTCTAATTTTGACAAACTGGATTTCAATATAAAATAACCGAGATAGAAGAGCAATAAAATGAAAAGGTATAAACCATAAAACATAAAATAAAAAAAATAATGATATTTTAGGTTTGTTGGGTTACTATTGACTACCAAAAAAATGTTAGTAATCAAGACTTTCTCTTTAGCAGAATGACTCTCAAGAGATATTCTGTTTCTAACATGTATTGGCATTCAATTATGAATTTCATTGTTCAATTCCTTAAATATGACCACCTCTTTGATTATTGACCGAATGAATTACAATGTTACCATGGAAAGTAACTAACCAATTTTTGTGAGTCAAAGCCCTAATAGGTTATTTGGGCTTGGGTGTATCAATATAGCGCGCGCTCTCTCAGATTCAATTTTATTGAAAACAAGTCGTATGGAGTAAAACACTATCAAAACAAGCAGCTAGTGACTTTGCCATAAATTTGTAATCATACCTTGAAACTTGAAACTATATGACTTCAAGTTCAACCGTGGCTCACTCAGGAACTAGACGTTACCGAAATATAATAATAAAACAAATAAATCAATTCAATTCAAACTAAACAAAGATCACTTATTTTTCTTATGTGGACCTGTCTTTAGATTTCGGCTAAAAAACAAGCCAACTTTTGACCACAGAATTAACATCCAAACCGTATTAGTAGTAGTCTTCTCCGTACCAATTTTCTTTTTTTTTTTTTTCTTTCCTTTATTTATTTCTTTTTACGTGGACAATTACAATTGAAGATTGTTTGGACTGACCGTACGTACATGATAGGTGTTAACTGTTAAGCAACGTGTTGCTCTTATACTCTCTTTTTTTCTCCTCAAATATCTCAAAGTGATTGTCCTACACTTGTACCTTCCACTGTCCGGCAACAACAACATTTTTTTTTCTTTTTCTTTTTTTTTTCCCTTTTCTTTTTATAAAAGGGAGAAAATAATTTGTAATCTTTTTTCCAAGGTGCTCTTTTCTAAATGGCAACGTATCCGAAAAAGTTAATGGTCCATATCCATAGCATGATTTTATTATTTATTTAGGGTTTTGGACCCCCCAAATGGCTTTAGCTTTTATTTAGTTTAGAATTAAGATAAGATGGACACTACAATAACTTATGAGAAAGACAAAAACAAAGCAATCGAATTCTTAGATTCCAGAATTAACAATGTTTGAGTGGTGGTGGGGAGGGCGGTGCCAATCATCAATTTGTTAGTTTCAGAAAAATATCATCAAAGCATATACAATTTTTTCTCTTTCAAATTTATTTTAAATTTTTCTTTACTTAAATCAATAATTTGTGTTCATATCTCCTTATATAAAATTGTGACTAAGAATAACTGAAATTATTATTATTATTTCGCATAGGGTAATGGTGATATCATGGAATATGGTAGAATCTTGAAAAGTAGGTTGTCATTTTGTAATTTGATAGCCTATGTATAGGTAGGTTGGCCATAACCCACAAAGGGAAACTCATAAGAGATGAAGCTTTATTACTCTTTAGTGCGTGTTTTGATTAGGGTTTTTAAATAGATATACGTGATAATTTATTTTTGAAGAATTAATTTTGAATCAAAATTAGAATGGCGTAAGTATAATTTGTCTTCGTATAGTTTAGAGTTTAAGGTTTTGGAGAACGTGGCAACAATGTTATGGTTCAACAATTTAGGGTGATGACTGATGATATTACTAAGGGTCGGGTTGGGTGTGTTTTTGAAAAAATTAACATACGGGAGCCTGGCTGAATGAGCTCATAATAGGTGTGTATTTTTCATAATGTGCCTGTAATGTTAACGTCTTATGTACGTAGTCATTTTTGTTAATCTCTGTCAAAAATTATTGATGGAGGAACTAATTTGTTTCATGAAGATGAATATAAGGGGTTGAAAAAGGTTTCTTTATAGGTCCTATTGTTTTTCGAGATATTTGTCAAAGGTCGTTTATGGATTTTTTTTTTTTTTTAATTTTAATATATTCACCGTGTGTGTGAAGAATTTTACATAATAATTTAATTTTATTAATGCATTTAAATAACTTTTTAAACTGTTCGATTTTTTTGTGCAAATCAACAAAAGAAAATGAATAGTTGTGGTGGGAGGCCTAGTTCAGTTGGCATATAAGTGTATGTGCATGTTAGGTGTGTGTGAGTAAGTGATATGTCCCAAAAAAAAAAAAAAATGAATAGTTAAAATTCCACAATAAAATATACAAAAGTAAAAAAAAAAAGAAATTTTTGCTTTTGTCTAGTATACGTTTGATCCAAAAATGGATCTATGCTTGAGAGAAGTGAGAACAAAATCACTCAAATTTGATGGCTCAACGTTCCAGAAAAACCTAACGACCGTTTGGACGACGCTACCGTCAATTCAAGCAGCCACTTACCCTAGTTAATAAGAATATTATATGATGATGATGAACATTTTCCATCATATGCATAATTACTTGGAAATAATCTTGTGCTATAATAATATGTGGCTACATTTGAATGACATACCAACATGGGTCATGTGATGCTTATGGCATCTAAAAGTACATATTTTTAAAGCATCAATGCAACGTGTATATACAAAATTAATTATTATATATATGTTAAATTATAAAATATATTAAAACTAAGTTAAATATAAATATATAATAATTGATTTTAACATTTTTGTTATTAAAAAATACAATATTAATTGAATCAGTAATGCTATATGTACTACTGTACACTTCTGTATATATTATTTACAACACGAAAAAATATAAATATTAGTATATAAATTTTATTTTTCTATGGTGATAATTGCATATTTTCGAGTTGTAAATGAGGTATATGGAGGTATATAGTGGTACACGTAGATTAATTCTAATTCGATATAGTAAGATATGTGTTTATATTATTTAATGTTAATAAAATACAAGAAAGAATAAATTAGAAGAATTTTATGCATTGAAAACTTCTCTTATACTGATAATATATAAAAATTAATTTATTAGATCTGATAGGTTACATCAATAATAATAAAATGATGAGTATCGATTCAAAAAAATAACGAATTAGATTATATGTTTAGAAAGTTAAATATTTTTCTTTTCGAAGTAGTGGGGTTTCTAAGGAGATTTCTTCCTTTGGTTTACTTGGGATATCCTAAGCATAAAGCCCCTCTTAATATATTCCAATTCTTTTCACTCCTCAGTCCTTATCAAATCCAGCTTCCAAGAAAAAAGACACAAAAGAATTCTCCTTTTAAAATTAGAAAAATACTAAGTATACAAACAGTTTTAAAATGATTTCAGGTATTGATACGATGTACCAATAATTTATAATCGTTGATTTTGATTTATATATATCTTTTTATATTTTTTAATTAAAATCAATAATTATAGATTATTAGTATATTGATGCAACAGTATACTTAAAATTTTTCTAACAGTTTTACCAATTAAATTTAAGTTGGTTTCAATTAATCATAAAGGTTCATTTATATTAATTGAAAAAAAATACATAAAAAATAGACTTGGTTAAAAGAAAAGTCTATAATCTAATATTTCTCTTATTATTAAACAATAGCTAAATAAATAAAAGATAAAGCAAATCAATGCAAAGAAAAAATAATTAAACTAGAAGAAGACTCTTTGATTTCTTACTTCATTTTATACATATATTATTTCATAAAACAAAGAGAATAAACATCACGCCATAACGTGTCTCAAAATTGAGATTAAATAATCAAATCTAATTTAAAAACTAGCGTAAAAATATTTATATTTATAAATTTTTAAAGATTATATTCTTCTTTAATAGAGGAGAGACTTTTAATACATTATCCATGGTATAAATTTTAGGAAGCGTATCAAGTGTTTCATAGAATAAAATATTTTATTATTAAAATCAACGGCTAAAAACATTAGAAAGATGTTTCCTAAATTTTATACGATTTACGTCTTACGTGTTATTAGGTAGTTTATGCCTAATACTGAAAATTGAATATAAAATAAAAAAATATATAATTTCTAAACAAACAAAAAATTATAAGGCATGAAAGCTTCGAAAGTATCGACCGGTTAGCTTTCTAACAATCTCAGCAACATCAAATAATAAGTCCCCACAACTAACAAATTTTTTTTAAAAGTAATTTATTACTATTGTTAAACTACTTATTTAAAAAAAATAACTCATAAAAAATTCATAAATAATTATATCTATATTGTTGTGCAAACTTTTTTCATTTATTTTATGCTAATATATATGAATAAACAAAAATCGAACTCAAAATTTTTAAATCATAAAAGTTCTAATATCATAATATAAAATTATTTATTATAAATTTTATATTTTTTAAAAATATAATTTCTAAATAGTTTATAAGTATATTTTTTTTTTATTTTTGAGCTAGGTTCCATTTCTAAACTCTCATCTAAGTTGGCATATAGCAACCTTGTCGGCTGTGGGCAGAGTTATGAGCGAAAAATGGATTGATCTGTGAATTAAGTAGAGAGTAGGTTGAGATTCAACTCTATTCGATTAATCTACACTTTTTATATATCCATTGTGGGTAGGATTGATGAACGTGAAGCAGATTGATCTGCAGGTCAGATAGAATATGAATTGAAGCTCAACTTTACCTAACCAACTCGTACCTTTTATATATATAAAATATTCTAGAAGTAATTGTCGAACAAAACTTTTTTTAATAATATAAGAAGTATTCAAGTACTTTGAATTGAAAATTTAATAATTTTATTTATGCGAAACAAATATCAATTATGTTTAGTGATTTATATCAATATATATTTATAATGTGAAGGGTCCTTTTTAATTTGGCACAAATAATTTTAAAAGATAATTTTAAAGAGAAAGTTAATTTATATATATGCTTAAGTAAACAATAAAATTATACTCATAAATTTTTGGAAAAAAATTTTAATAGTGTAACAAAAATTTTAAGAGTAATTTAGGCATAACAAATAAGAAAGAATCATATTAATTGAGTCGATCCAAATAATTATTAAATAGCATAAAAATTTATAATTAATAGATTCAATAAATATTATAGGAAAATTATCCGGTATGCCGCAAAATCGCGGGATATCGATATTCCAGCACTTTTGGTAGTTGATCTTGATTAATTTTAGTTATAAAATTAAGGGTAAAGTATTATTTTTGTCCACAACGTTTAGGCTAAGTCTCAAATATGTCCCTAACGTTTAAAACGTCCTATTTGTGTCCCTAACGTTTTGAAATCGTATCAATTTTGTTCTATTATAAAACAATGTTAAAAATTACTAATGAAGATATGTTTATAGATATTAGTTCACAGCACTAAAATATTATAAATGACTTTACTTCATTCATGGCTATTATTATTTTTCTCACTCTACGAACGTATCACAAAGACTAAAAACAGAAAGTACATAATATTTTTTCATCCTCATCTAAATTTTATCATTCTTTATTTGTTCGAGTGTGATTGCAGATAAAAATTACACATAGAAAGCTTGGTTAATTTATTTCGCATTTAGAAGATAAAATTATTAAAATTTATTATAGCAGTATTGATAGTTGGACAAAATTAATACAATTTTAAAATATTAAAGATATAAATAAAACATTTTAAATGTTATAGATATTTTTAAGACGTAAATGATAAAGACGAAAATAATACTTTATTCATCGATTAAAAACGCTAGAATAGAGTCAGGCTTGAGGCGTAAGATAACGAAAACCCAAAATTAAATTGATGAGAAAGTGAATTGAGATTGGACTGTGTGTATGTTGATGTGAACAACTCAGACAAATACGAATTGTACAACCTGAAGAGAAAGAAAAGGAAGGAAAAAGAGGTCAATTTATTTTGTAACAGAAACCGAACAGAGACTCTATAAGGTTTGAAAACGTGGTGCGTTTTGAATAGCGGTATCCACCGAACGAATATTCCTTTGCTTATTCCTTCTTTCTAATTTCTATAACTCAGCATATTGTGTCTTTTTCTCACCCATTTCCTCCATTTGATTAAAAATGAAAACACAATATTCCACATTACAAACAATTTTTTTTGGGTTTCATACCAGATACATTTTCACGAAGTTTTAAAAATAATTAAGAGAAGGCCACCCTTGGGTTTCATACCAGATACACAAACAATAGTCCACAGTAAAAATGTGCTATATAAGAGTGTGACTGAATTAGAAGAAAAAAAACTAATTAAGAGAAGGCCACCCTTGAGAGAATACACGCTTAAAAATAAGCTAAAAGCATATGTTAGAATATTCCCTTCTAACTTTTTCATGAATAATTAATTGTCAGTTACTCTCATTATATGAAATTTTTTTTTTATAAGAATTTATCCATCCTATATTCTAAGAACAAAGATAATAGTTTAGAATCTAATAAAATTATTGGAATGTAAATTATTTGATAAATTCTTATAAAAAAATTCATTTTAAAATTTTTTTATTATAAATCTTAAAGGATCACTAGATACTTTCACCATCATAGATAAAATTCTGTTTGATTCCTAATATTTGAATAGAATCCTATTTTAGCTCGTAACATTTAAAACGTTTTATTTTAGTTTCAAAAAGTTTCAATTGGCTCAATCTAACTCCCACTATTAACGGTTGGATGAGAACTTAATGTTGTAGTTGACGCGATCATTTGCTCGGTGATTAGCCTGGTTTGAAAATTTTCACATTGCAAAATTTGACATTTAATCTTATCTTCTCATTCTTGGAGAGAAGAAATACTTAAAACTCTAACCATTCATTATTGTCCTGCCAGAATGGAACAATAAAAGTCTTTATTAGTGCATGTGAGTTGATAGACCTTATCTTACCTTTCTTGCATAATGAGTTAATGTTACGTTAGCTTTTCAAGACGAAGGGAGAAGCGATTACATCAACAATAACATTAAGTTCTCATCTAACTTTTAATGGATGAACTTTATTAAGTCCAAAATATTTGAGACAAAAATATGATATTTTAAAAGTTAAAAATTAAAATACAAATTATCCTAAATGTTATCTTCCAAAACATTACTTTACCCTCTTTATGTACCAAAACAGTACTATTACTTAAACATTAACATGGTCTTTAAAAAAAAATTAACATACGTCATAAAATATACAATAATTCTATGTATTAATTTTTATTGTTAATAAATCAATTAAATAAATATTTTTTTTTACTTTTTGTTTGCTTTCTTTACCCACAAAGACATTAAATATAATGAAATTTTTTTTTCCATTGAAATTTTGAAAATAAACATCGAAATATTCGTAAAAAACAAGTAAATAGATGCGAAACATATAAAGAATAAGTGGTTGTGACCAACCACATCATTTTTTTCTATGTTAAATAAAAGACTATTTTCATGTCAAATAAAATTTTATTTAAATGTAATTTTTTATACTATTTGACACCGAAATAATATTCAAGTATAGAAATAAATCACAATTTGATTAGTCAAAACTACTTTTTCAAATAACATTACCCTAAAATAAAATACAAAATACTATCATGCTAAGTAGCCAATAAATTTTTTACCAATGATAACCAACAATAGATAAAAACCTAATAAAATAAGAGAAACTCAATTCATAAAAAATAAAACCCAAATAAATAATAGTATTTTAGGTTTGTTGGTTAATATTGGTTACCAAAATATTGGTTAGACCTTCTTTACAAAATATATTTAGAAGAAAAAATTATTTAAACTATATATATAAAGGTCATATATAATTTTTCTCACCTTGCATTTTTTTTTTGGAAAAAAAAAACACTATAATTAACATTTAATCGTTATAATTTGTTTTCTTCTTAATTCTATTTGATTTCGAAGGGTTAAAAATAAAGAATAGTTTCTTTCATCATCAATTCCTTTTCTTTTCTATAAAACCGGAAGAAGCAGAACAAGCTCTGCCCAAACCTCACACACAAAACACAACCACAGAAAGCAAGAAAAGAAAGAAAGAAAGAATGTGTTCATCGCTAAAGGGGCAATACGAGATAAGCGAAGAGATAGGCAGAGGTCGTTTCGGCACAATATACCGGTGCTACGACGTCGTTTCAGGGAACCCATACGCCTGCAAAATAATCGATAAATCACTCCTAACAGACGAAACAGACCAACAGTGTATTCTCAACGAACCAAAGCTGATGTCACTCCTAACCCCTCACCCTAACATCCTCACAATCCATAACGCATTTGAAGACCAACACACTCTCTCTCTCATCCTCGACCTCTGCCTTCCCCTCACCCTCCTCGACCGTCTAACTGCCTCAACCGTCACCCCATTCCCCAACGCCTGCCACGTCATCACCCAGCTTCTACAAGCCGTTTCTCACTGCCACCGTTCCGGGATCGCGCATCGGGACTTGAAGCCCGACAATATTCTCTTCGATTCCCGGGACGTCTTGAAACTCGCCGACTTTGGCTCTGCCGAGTGGTTCGGCGGCGACGGCGGGAGTCTCATGACGGGTGTGGTGGGGACGCCGTATTACGTGGCGCCGGAGGTGTTGATGGGGAGAGAGTATGATGAGAAGGTTGATGTCTGGAGCTGTGGAGTCATACTTTACATGATGCTGGCCGGTGCGCCGCCGTTTTACGGCGACTCTGCCGTCGAGATATTCGAGTCTGTTCTCCGGGCGAACTTGAGGTTTCCGTCCAGAGTTTTCCGGAATGTGTCGCCGGCCGCCAAGGATTTGTTGAGGAAGATGATATGTAAGGACCCTTCTCGGAGGATCTCCGCCGAACAAGCCCTGAGTAAGTCTTTTAACTTCTCCTTGTTTCTTCATCCTTTTGATTTTCACAATCCCTCCCCTTAGTCGGCGCGGATCTGAACTCCATTTAAGGATTCTGTGCTAACTTATCAATAGATTAAACCAAAGTTGGTTTTTTATTATTTTATTTTATATTTTCCTTCATTTTTATTATGAGAAATTCCATTAATTTGTTCATTTTATAACAAGGATGTGAGATCTAATTAATTATTGGAGTCAACCTGAAAATTAGTCTTATTTATCATATCAACTTTGGAATATATTTGAATTTTGAGCACATATAGTGATATAGAACCGGTCTTATCAAAACAACCAAATTTATGCCTTTTTCTGTAGGCAAAATTTAAGGGTTATGGATTTTTTTCTTTATGGGTTTGATTTTGGTGTTAATTTTTGTTTTGATTTTTGGTACATGCAGGGCACCCATGGATCTTGAGTGGAGGTGAGAGTGAGACAGCTGAACTAACTTGAATGTAAGAATTTTGAGTTAAGAAGAAGATGATGTGACATAACACGTATAATAAGCTCCTTGCTGTAATGGCAAGTGTAGCTAATTTTGGCCCCTAATTCTGGCTACTATGTGGTAGTTGTGAATGAATAAAGTCTACCAGCATACTGCTCCTGGAGGCAGAGGAAACAGAGCACCTTCTTGTAAATTCTAGTGATGCATGTAGATTTTGATCTTCGTTTTTTTCTTTTTTCCACCCTTTATGTAGTGGAATCTGGGTGAGGCTCCAAGTATTGGGACTGTGAATTGAGAATCTAGGTTTTTTTTTTTTTTTTTTTTTTTTTTTTTTTTTTTTTTTTTTTTAA
>JASCZI010060941.1:7725-37973 GCA_036250425.1 Stylosanthes scabra
GTAATCCTCCCAAGCCAATGTCACTATCAGCCCCAACCTGCCCTCCCAAACCTGCACCCACATCAGCACCGACTGGCCCTCCCAAACCAATACCATCATCATTAGTATTCTGATCTTCATTCAATGGACCCCTCAAACCTCCAAAAGCATTTGCTCCTTCATCCTCACCCTCCACATCAAAGCCAAAGTGATCATCATGAGACCCATCATCAGCACTATCATCAAATATTTCCTCCTCACTAGATGGCTCTGATTCACTCACAATTTGAACTTCGACCAGGCCATTGTCACTACTGTACTCAACATCACTGGGAACATAGTCCTCATCCTTTGAAGTTATTTCAATCCCTGTCCCTTCTCGGAATCCACTAACAGCATACACATCACAGTGCTTAGGGTTTTGAGTTAGTAAAAACTTACCCATCCTCATTGCATCTCTATCAGACTTCAACTCTCTAAGACCATCTTTCAGCAAGACACCTTCTTCGCACCACCAGATTTTGGCATTCCCTATGTATCCAAGCTCCTTCAACTTAGCAGCAATTTCTTCTAAGCACCATTCATCATTGTCAAACCCTAAGCCTTCCACTCCCATCTCACCAAGATACTGCAATTCATTCTCAATGTCTACCAATTGACCTCCATGGTGAAGATCAATGGTAAAGTGTGACTCTGCCATCACTCGAAAAAATAAAACCCCATTGCAGTGCAATCATAAGCAAATCCCAAATCAAATGACTAATCTTATGAGGTTTGGATTGAAGGGTACTTACTACCTTCCATGAGCAGAAGTGAAGAGCCGCAACCAGAAATAGGGACGATGAAACACACGAAAACGACGGTGACGGGAAAGAACAATGCTGGACACGAGATAGTGAAGGCAGAGAGAAAAGCGACGAGTATACTTTGAGAGGGTGAGAGTGACGACGGTGAAATGAGAGTGTTGAGTATGCTTCATGTGTGGGTAGGGTTACTTTGGTAAATAAAAAAATTGTTCCATCCACGTGACTCCCCATGTGCCTCCAAATAGGCATATGCCAAAGCATATTCTGTTAGATCTAACTGTTTGGTGACGTCAGGGACTTGATTGCAAATTTTTAAACTGCAGGAACTTATTTGCAATTTGACTCAAACTATAGGGACCAAATGCTTAATTTAACCATATTTTAGTTCTTTCTAAATTGATGCATAATCCGTCGCCAATATTTATTTATCAATGATTGATTTTAATCGAACAATCGCGGCTAATAAATTACTGCTATTTTCCAAATTCCTTGCGGTGGTATAAAGCTAATAAGTTAACATGACATTGAAGAGAGATTATTATTATTATTATTATTATTATTATTATTGAGGGTTGACGAGAGATTAATTAATGATATAACAACAGTATACATACGGAAATGATGAGTGACGGGCGACCCACTTACAATTACCTTAAATTCTAACAATTGTTCTATCAATTCTAAATAATTAGGTGCACTAATACTTTTTTTGCCATGCAAATATATATGTGCCTGTTTTTGATTAGGAATTTACAGGTGATGAAAATATTTACCTCATTTTAGTTTGAGTGAATCTTATATTTATTGGTTGAAGGATCTTGTAGGGTATAAATGTAACTAAGGATAAATACTCTGAAGAATAAATATCAACTAATAATCAATAAATATGAATTTTTAATATATATAAATATTTTTGTTGGTTAATTTTTGTTCTATCCTAACAGAACCAATAAATGTTATAGGCCACGATAAAATCATATCACATCAAAATTTCAATATGTTGTAAATGGGATCACAGCGGACCCATAACTTTCAAGTTGAAGACACAAAAGTTTTATGCCACAATAATGACCACAATGGTAATAATACGCATAATTTCAACATACAATTGCAACTACTGTAATTACATCTCCAATCGCAATACCAATTTAAAACCCTAGTTGCAAATGTCATTTCAATTTTTTATTTTTTCATTATTTGTTCGATATCCAAAATTTCGCCTCGATCTATCTAGATATGACCCAAGTCCCATACCTAACTACGGTGAATGAATATTTTCAAGGAAAATAGATGTATACACTTAAGTTTCGAACTAAAGACCTCCTTAAATAAATCGAAATCACTTATCTCTGAAATTAACTCGATTAGTTAATTATCATATTGGCCCCTGAAATTTGGGGTTACGATCAAATTGGTCCCCAAAATTTAAATGTTAACAAATTGATTCCTCATTTTTACAAATATGACTCACATCGGCCCTTTTAAGGTTGTCCGTAAGAAAAACGCTGATTTGGCAGTTAATTGTCCACGCTAAACTCTAATAAAATGACGTCGTGATATATTCGTGTCAACGAAGTACCAAAATGACGTCATTTGAGAGTAAAAGAAGTTAAAATTTATCTTTCATTACATTGTGTGAGAGAGATTTTAACTTCCTTTGGCCTTAAATGATGTCATTTTGGCACTATAATGGCGCCAACAGATCACGACATCATGTTATTAGAATTCAGCATGAACAATTAGCAGCTACATCATCATTTTTTTGACGGATAACCTTAAAATGGTCAATATGAGTCACAATCGTAAAAGTGAGGGACCAATTTGATAACATTTGAATTTTGGGGGCCAATTTGATCGTAGTTCCCAATTTCAGGGGTCAATCTGATATTTAACTCTAACCCGATTGATAAATGTTATTTTAATTTAAGTGTATATATGTAATTTATGGAAGAAGAATTCGATGCATGTGAAACATAATTAGCAATCTCAAGATCGATCTGCGCATACATATGAAAACAATGCAAAAATGATGGGTGGTGTTGGACGCCCATAGAACTTGGCAAAAGCTTAGGGTTTTACTCGGCTCAAAACGATCATGAAGTTACACAAAAACAAAAATTCAGCATTCTTGCTAGCTTGATGACTCTTGGTTTTATTTATAATCTTGAATCTAACTCTAATAAATATTACATGTCTTATATTTCTTGAAGATAAGATAAGTTCAAAACATCCATCACTTCTTAAATTAATTTAATTTAATGCAGTATTAGAATTTATCTTATTCAATATTAATGAGGCTTTCAACGGTAAATATTTATCATTCAAATAATCATTTCTAAACGTGAGAATTACAACTTTCCCACTTTTATGGATAAAGTTCATCACCATTTGTTTAGTAAAATTAGGCCCATTAAATTCTAATAATATTAAATTTGATATCTAACATGATTTAAGTTCAAATTTCTAATTATTTCTAGAATATTTAAGTTTATTAGGAAAAGAAGATTTATAATAAATTAAAATACAAATTAAAATCTCCTAAAGATGTCTACTCTAAATCTAGAAATTTTTAATTGTTTTAATTATTAAAGAGTTAAACATATAGCATGCAAGATTTTGGTTTAATTGGAAATCCAAGAAAATGATATGCAGACTTATGCGTCTCATTAATAAGCGAGCTTTAGTTAGTGGGTTTTGCTTAAAAATGTTGCCATTAGTGACGTAGCGTATCCAAAGATATATCTTTTAATTATTCATGCACACCAATATTATTTGGAAATGGAAATTAAAATAGTATCTTCTAGTTAGCATTAGTCAAAGATCATGCCAATATTTGTATCGTTTAGATGGAGCAAAAGGTTATAGTGGGCAGGTGAATAAATTGACCATTATTGGAATACTACGTAGAAAATCAGAGACATCTTCTGAAATCATGATCATGGGGGAGATAATAATCATAAATCACATGCAAATATCTTTATTTGCTTTAATTTGTATGGAACAGCTCATTGTAGGAAGAAGAAATTGGACTCTACTACTTTGGTGGTTTTTTCAATGATTACAAAGATTTTGATAACTTGTAGCTACTTTTTTGGTTTATCCTCTTGAAATTTTAACTATTTGTTTCTAACTTCGTATGCACCAACTTGACCTATTGGACTAGTTACTAGATTTTCAACATCCTCACTACAATTTTTATTTTTTGATTTTTCACGAAATCTCCCCTACGAATTTGAAGTCCATTTAAAACTTTGATATTAATTAATAAATTGCTACATACACAATATGATATTCGAATACCACCACTTACTTAAGTGAATTAGCCAGTGAATTAATCGCTAAATCAACTTAATTTCACTATAATTTTTATATTAACACGTTTAAAAAGTAATTTTTATATATTGATATATATGTGGCAAATTCAGGGAAAATAATGACTTCAAATTATGATAAAAATTATCAGTTTATTATAAAGTTAAAGAAATTAAAGCGAAAAAAAATTTAATTCTTCTACTATATTCAATAAATTGATTTTTTTTTAAAAGTGAACTTTCTATTATAATATTTGAATAAATTATCAATTTAAAAAAATGATGAGAAAATTATCAAAATAAAGTACCATGATAGTTAACTAATGAAAAGAAAAGAAATGTTTGGAAAAAATAAAAATTTGCGCGATATGACAAAAGGCCTATTTTGATTAAGAAAGTCCATATAAAAAAGAAAAACAATTTTCTCATTGACATAAACCTTTAATTTAACGAATTTATAGTACTACAAAACTAGTAATATGAGTTTAGAAACCAATAATTAAATGTAACTTTTTTACTGATTAATTA
This sequence comes from Stylosanthes scabra, assembly GCA_036250425.1. Taxonomy (NCBI): domain Eukaryota; kingdom Viridiplantae; phylum Streptophyta; class Magnoliopsida; order Fabales; family Fabaceae; genus Stylosanthes; species Stylosanthes scabra. The sequence continues at coordinate 12,350 of JASCZI010060941.1, forward strand.
AATGTAACTTATTTACACTAATATTTAATTAATGAAATTTTATGAGTAGTAAAAAAAAGGGCAAATAACAAAGGGACCACATAGTGTTAATGGCATTCAATGTGTACATATATGAAGCCCTAATGGCAGGCTGGGATATATCTATCCCACTAATGTTTGGTGCTTTTATAACCAAACAACCTATATATCCCATCTTTCATGCAATTAAACAGTAAGTAATAATATAGTACCACCATTATATCAAAAAATTTAAATCAAAAGACAAATAATGAATTTCTTTTTTTGTTTTTTGGTTAAATTAAACTTTTTCTTTCACTGAGGGCGTAAAATCTCTTAGACCCGAATATCTATCCGAATATTCTTAATTTGGGTTAAATTGGCTTGACTTCATTTAAAATCGATTGGATCCAAAATATAAAATTAAACCTATATTTAGATCATACAATTGATTAAGATCAAGCTTACTCGAACCTAACCTAGTTGAGAGAGTAAAAGAAGATTAGTTAACCTAAGTCGGTAAATAGGCATAGACTCACAAACAAACAACTTTCAGGTTTCATATATTATATTTTTTTTTGTAGCCATATAAATTTTTATATCTTTAACATATTTTTTTAAAAAATTCTTTTTTTGGGTTTTGCAAAAATTTTTGCATAGGCCGGTATATTTTTTTATTTTATTTCTCTACTTATGCTTAAATTATTCCTTTTTGAGTAAATAAGGATAGTTATATTTTTTGGTTATGAAAATTCTGATATTATATTATGAAATTACTTTTTAAAAAAATTTAAATTGATATAAAAAATGTGAAGAATGGGTAAAAGAAGTTTAGATGAAGTACTAATTCTTGAATCAACAACTATATGACTTGATACATTAATAATTCAATCTAGAAAATACAGGAATTTATTAATTTGTTATCATATTATTCTTTTTTTTTGGTTATATGCTTGCTTTAATTTGATACATTGATCTCATATTACTAAATTTTGTCTTTAACTGATGCAAATGATGAATTCATTATTCTTTTAAATTCCAAGTCCTTTTTGAATCTTAGTTTAAGGTTTGATTCTTCAAAAGAAAGTTGAGTAAAATCGACAATGTATGTTTCGAGCTAAATTAAAATAACCAACTTGTACTAACATGCACAAAAGTTAAGCAAGAACACTCAATCTTTTCTTCTGAAAATAGAAATCATAATTCCTTCATCTTGTCTATATATAATAGTGAATTTAAAGATAAGCTAAGTAATTTGAAAGCTCCAAATTAAAAGTAACGTGCATAAAGAGGGTTGACTTTAATTACATCATTCTATCAATATATAATTAAAGAATGTGAGATTTAATTTAACTTAATTTGAGCAAATTTATAATAGAAAATTTTCCTTGAAATAACTTCTTTTTTTTTTTGGCTTCACTAGAAATAATCTTTTAAATGAACTTTTTCATGAAAGACGACATTGGGTTAAGTAAATTTGTCAGTTGCATGACTTTAGGTATACACTATCATGTGATGAGGATTGATCATGTTCTATATATAGGACCTTGTGGCATGGGCTTCTCACATGATTATTATTATTATTATTATTATTATTATTATTATTATTATTATTATTATTATTATTTTGTGTTTACATTGTGTCATGAGTCATGAGGAAGAAAGAGGATAAGAGAGAGAGAGGGTGAAGAGGGTAAAGAAATGTTTATGTTAGGGAAGCAGTGGATCATCCCAATTTTGCACGCCGAAAAAGGGGATGCCATATCTTGTTACATGCTTATTGACATGACATATGGTTTTTCATCATAAATTATTACAAGTGTCTACATTCTACTCAACTTAATAACATGGTTTCAATAGCCTTGGTGAAAAGGTTGTTAATAACGCTTATTTATTAAAATAATTTCTAGGGTTACATCATATCCTTCCATTTTAATATAAGAATATAAATTATTAGGGTTATACTAGTTGTACATCAAAATTAGTCATCAGTGTATATTGAAATATAAAATACACACTAAAAATGAGATAAAATACATATGTATTTTATATTTCAATATGTATTATACATGATAGCTGATGTTAATAGCTAATTTTAATGTGCAAATAGAATTTTCAAAATTATTCTAGTTTCAAATTCTTAGATATTATTATAAAATCACTTTTTCGATAAATTAAATTGATAATAAAATAAAGACAGATAAAAAATAGTTGTACCTCTAACACTTCACACATCTCTTCACATAATACTTTTTTTTATTTGGATTTGCAATACTTTTTTAATATATTTTTTTTATTTGTTTTATACTAATTTTAATTTTAATTTTTTGGTTTAACAAAAATCGAGCTCTAAATTTTTTGCTCATAAAAAATTTGATACCACATTTATTAAACTAAATTTCTGAGATTGAATAAAAATTGGCCAATTGATGTGTGAACTAAACTTAGCTTGTTCACACAAGATAGATCATTGACGATTTTACCTTGGAGTTTCGTTGCAAGGAAGATTTATATTTTAGGTCAAAGGATCTTCACTTAGGTTAGTTGATCTTATTCTTGTTGCCATGTGGGTCATCTATCCTAGCCACATATATTGCCCCCTACACTTTGTCCTCTTTCCACCATGTTACATACATACATCAATTTTCAGGTCTCATGTTCTCATTTGAGCTTGACCATGTTCAATTAGACCATTCTTTTATATTTACTTTCCTTCTAGAAAAATAAATCTTTCTCATTCTTAATTAATCTTCAATGGTTTATTAATAAATAATTTTAACATGGATGTTTATTTTTGTCTCAAATATTTGCATAAAATATGATGCTGTTGTTTTAAAAAAAATAATTCTTCTATTTTTGTTTCAAATATCTATAAACATATATTCAATGTTGACTCACTATTACTCAATTTTGATGCAGTTAATTAACTATGAGAACAACGTTAAATACATTTTAAAAAATATTTAGGATAAAATTAAGATAAAATATTGTTTAAAACAATATTAAAACTCACCTAAATATTTAAGACAATAATAAAATTTTATTCTATAATATATTAGTCACTTTTAAGATACAATACAAATTATTTAATTTAGACACACAAAAAATTATTTAATTTGTAACGTGATTTGATTTTAGAATTTGAAGATCAGATAGCCCTAATGATTAATATTAGTTTCTTGCCTCTTGTAATATAATAATAATTGTGTCAAACAATTAAAAGTTGATCACATGCATAACGTTCATTGTTAATTAACAGAAAACTGTCACAAATAAATGTGATGCACTAACACCTAGGAACAGTTGGAATCAGAGATCCATGAATATATCTGATCTACTTGCAACAAGCATGTGTCTCTTCTACTTAATCAACATTTTTTTTATGAAATAAAAAACTATCACTGTTATTTTAATTTAATTTAGATCTTTAATTATGCCAACTTGCATTAGACTTGAGGGTTTATTTTGAATGACTAACAGCCTAGCAAATCCAATTATAAGCTTGTGATTAACCTGGGACATTGCTAATTAATAATGAGTATATATATATAATAACCTGATGATTTTGGTTGTGGACAAAATTTTCGTTTTGAAAATAAGTTATTGAGATTAATATATTAAAAAAATTAACTAAATATGTTATATATAGAGTGTGTGAACAATCATGGGGCCACAGTTGGTGGACTATAGTTAATAAATTAGTTATGAATATATTCATATATATCGATATTGACTAATGTGATAATAATCATGACACTTATTACTAGTGTAATAATTACATCAACGCAAACTAACACAAATGAATGAGGATTTGTGCTCTTTAATTATTTTGTCTCTCGAGTTTGATTTTTCCTTGAGAATGAAGTGGAGCTTACTTGTTTGAGAAGGTCGTCCACTTTAACTTGGAGTATTCGAGGGATTAGTCATTAGATTTTCGGTCGGATGAATATCTCAATTGGCATGCATATATATCTCCACATGAAGCTTTGTTTTCTATACTTCCTCACATATAGAACAATTTTTGTTGATGATAAATAATAATCCCATGTTTGTACAAGTTGTAATTGTACTTTGTGCAAATGCTATAATATTTTTAGTTTTATAATCATATAGGCTAGGTTGTTAGCCATGCGATCATGTTTATATATGTACGTGAGACATTCTTAAGAACAAAGAGGTCCCTTATAGGATGGGTGCAATGCACATATATAGGCAATTAGGCATAGGTCACCCAAAAAAAAAAAGTGCTAGCAGTTACAAATTGCAATTGATTGATTGGTTGTGTTTCGTTTTCTTAAGGTTTCTTGAAATACTTATAGTTTCACAATTGGAGAGAACGAATTATAATGCCAAGGGAATATATATATTGAAATATAGTGTTTTGGTTGGTAACGATGATTCTTCATAAAAAAAAATGGTGTCCCAACTCTAACACTAGGTCACTAGCCAGAACCTAAGAGGATTGTCCTTCAATAATCTGAAGAAAATAGTGTGAATTTAAAGAGAACCTTTCAGGAGTAGTGATCTTCTGATGGAGAAATAGTACCTGCATGTTTTTTTAAATATTTTTTCATTAATTCAATATAGTTTTCTTTAAAAAAAAATGTTTTAGAATAATAAAGTCTATTTTCTAATATCAAGATAACATTAGTTAATTTTTAATAAAAAAATTTAATCTAATTATGAAAAATATGATCATAAATATAAATTACTATACATTTTTAAAAGAGAATATTTAATTGTATTATAAAAACATTCACAGTTAATACTCATTCTTATTTTTAATATTTAAAAATTATATTATAAAGTTAAGATATAATACTAGGAAATAATTATGTGTATTTCTATCAGCAAAAAAAAAAAAATTATGTGTATTTCTAAATTACATATTATATATGCCCTAATAGCAATTAAGTCATAAGCCATTATAAAACTCAATTATTGTCTTATCAACTTCCTAATTACATACTTGTAAATTGCATCAAGAATGGGCTCTAGCCCCTTACCTGTTTGCTAAGTAGAGAATTTATTGCGCCTACATTAGTAAGACCAAAAAAGGCTTAATGGGATAAAACAGTTATCCCCAGATTGCATTCCCAATCAATCTATGTCAATGATTTAACTTGCTATAACATCACCTTGATCAGTCATGGTGGGTGGTGATGAGAACATACACATTGAATTTAATTATTTAATTTTTTATGTTTCATGAATTTTATGTGGTCCTAGGTTAAGTAGCCCATAAATTCCCCATTTAATTTCAAACTATATATTGATGGTATCTATAAGGTTGTTAAAGGTCCATTACCTTAATTAAATAAAGAAATAAAGATAAAATTATTTTTAAGAAGCAAGGCCCAATTAGGATTTTCTATGGTCAATGGAGAGGCCTTTGTCAAATCATGGCCTGGAGGATTAGAGGGACCCATTTACATGAGAAACTTAAAAAAAAAAACACTATTTTTTTTAAAACTTTTTCTAATAGTTAATATTCAATTTAGCCTTAAAATTTGAGTTTGGACTCATATTAATCCCTAAATTTTTAAGTAATTCAATTTGGACCCTAAATAAATTAATAATTATAACTCAAGTTAGTTCCTAAGCTAATTTTCATTAACTACATGCTAATTAGAACCTTAACTTGCCATAATTTAGTTCGTCGCATAGATTTCATGTGATTGAGAACTCCCATGAATTTAGGTATTACTCTCGACATCCTTATGATGAAAATGGTAATAACGAATTTAACTTGGAAAACTTGAGTTTTGGAAGCAGCAATGAAATTTATTAAAGTTTTAGGAAATGTTAGTCACATAAAACTTGTGCTGAGAATTCAATGATAGGAAGTTAACGAGTTAAAGCAGCATAAAAATTAGTTTAGTGACTAATATAAGTTACAATTCTAAATTTAGGAGTCTAAATTGGATTATCTGAAATTTTAAGAACCAATACGAATCTAACTTCATAATTCAAGAATCAAATTGATACATCAATATTCAAAACTTAGGGTTAAGCTAGTAATGAAATTAAGGAATGTGAGGGTTGTATGAGTGTGGAGTGTGTATATAAGGGCAAGTTGAAAGAAAGGTATACAAATATTATAGCTTTGAAAGTATATAATACAATTATACAAGGTGGGTGCCACTTAGATAGGAAGATATAAGGGCAATTCTTTTGTTGGAGTTAATGCAATGATACCCTCTTCCAACAGTTCAACATGATTCACTACCAGCCTATAGTTGGGTCCTCTCAGCTTAGCTGTGAATGGATAACCATTCTTTCATAATTCTAACCCATGTCCCATTGCCCAATTAATGTGTTTTTTTCCTTCTTTAAATTAAATTACCAGAGATGATCACCAAAAAAATTTAAATTACCAAAGAATCGCATATATAGTACAAGACATATATATTTCTTGTCCAAAAAAAAAAGACATATATTTAATTTATTTGCATAATTGTCATTGGTATTTAGTTTCTTTCATCTACCTGTAGCTAAAACGCACTTTAATTTCAAGGTGCACCATCCCCCTTGACATTTGACGGATGAGATTAAAGAGTAGAATGATACACAACATTTAAAAAATCCTTCATAATTGATAAACACTACAGGGTATAGCGGCGGTTTGGCTCAACCACCCTAAATGGATGTTGCCGGTGGTTTTTGCACCTTTTATCACAATTGTCGCAAAATGTAAATTTGGAAGAATATAGTGACCGTTGAAGTAAAAATTACCATGGATCGAAAGAGTTTAGCGGTTATTGATGCATCAAGAATCGACGCAAAACAGATAAATGACTAGAATATAGCGTCGGTTATGATCGGAAATCGCCTCAAAATATATTTTTGTTTATTTAACATATTTTAAACCTAGATTCCACCAATTTCTACCTTATATATTTTTTAACATTTTAAAAATTTTTACAATAAAAAATAATAAAAAATACATTTTTTGAATTTGTTTTTGCAATTTTGTAAGATAAAAGTTGTTTTCAAAATATGTTTTTTAAAATATATTAAACAAAAATAAGAGAATATATAAAAATTATAATAAAAGAAAATTTAAATGATAAAAATAATATTTCAAGTCATTTAAAATTAATTAATTAAAAAGTGATGACTTCAATTTTTACGGTTAACAAAATATTTTTTATAAACAATAGATAAAATATAAACCGTAATTTATAAAATCTATTAATAAAATATCAATTGTTTAATTTGACTCGTTTAAAATAATTCACAACCTACATGTTATATAAACTTATATATATATATATACAATTAATAGCACTATGAATGTTGATGAGATGGCTAGATGGAGTGGGAGGTATGCTAAACTTTCCACACTGCCTGGTGCACCATAAATATGTAAACCCTAAAATTCAACAAAAGACTTATGTATTATGTTCCAAATCATAAAATTAAATAGAACCACACATATAATTTTCGAATTATTTAACCATATATACCTTTAAAAATCTCATCGTGTACTACTAGATCCAAATTAAATGTGCATGGTGTACCATAACTTAGGTAAGCCTAAGCGCATATTATATAATGTTATATGTAACATAGCAACTTTTTTAGTTCCTAATTAATTCTAATTAGTAAAGTAGAGAGTCATGCATATATGAGTTTATATTTTAGTGGTAGCTAGAGCCTAGAGATATATACATGTATGTGTGTGTGATTTTCCAACAACAGAGAAAAATCCAAGAAATATGGTGAGAATAAGTGAGTAGGGAAACTAGAAATATATAATATAGCTAGTAATTAGACAAATCCTTTCACGCATTAATAGCACCTAAAGTGACTAAGCGATGGCAATAGCAAGGTGTGGAAATTAAAGATATTAAGCTAAGATAGAGTAGTAGGGTATATTATTTGGATGGAACGAAGACAGACATTCGTGGGGGACCCCATGTGCCCATCACGTGCCCCCAATCCTAACAACAAAAGACAGCTGCCAAACAAACCACACCACCACACTTCTTCTCTTCTCTTCTCTTCTCTTCTCTTCTCCATTCCTAACCTCTGCTCTGCCCTTCATGCAAGGTCTCACACTTCTTCACCACCCCCACGTGTCATTGTACTCACTTTCAATTTGGTGCTTCTTTTGAAAGAAATTGAACATTCGTGGTAGGGCCTTTTCTGCACTGGGGAACCTCATCCCTAACCCAAATCAATCAATATTGTTCTTGCATAACGCGGTGTTTGCTAAATGCTAAGTGTTTTAGCATTATTAATAGAATTAATTTTGGTGTACACCTCTTTTTGGTGTACATCTCCAACCAAATCTTAAACGAACAGATTTTTACTACTAGAACGAATAGATTTTTTAAAGCAAACGAACAGATTTTAACATGTTCGTGTCAACTATAAAATATGTTCGTGTATATATAGATTTCTGTTCGTGCACGAACAGATTTTTAAAAGCAAATGAACAATTTTTAAAATCTGTTCGTGTCAACTATGAAAACATGTTCGTTGTATATATAAAAATTTATTCGTTTGAGACTTGGTTGGAGATGTATACCAAAAAGAGGTGTACATGTAGCATTACTGTTATTAATATATATATATATATATATATATATATTTATGTACTAAAATTCAGTTTTTAAATTAATTATTAAGTATTTATGTGCAAATATATATATTGTTTAAATAATTTTTAATATTTATTTTATATTTGAACGATTCGTATCTGATTTAGGGACTGTTTTAGAAAAAAATAATAATGTATCAAAATAATGATTCATATGATAATTAAGTAAAATAATATGTTACATAAATATTTTAATTTATTATGGACGCTACAAAAAAAATTCTAAAATAACGTTTCGATTTTAGCGACTAATCGACCAATCATGTTTAAGAATTAATAGCATTATTAGGTAACATATATAACAAACGAGTGGAATCAACCTTAGGATCAATAGGGAGCCAATGAGTATAATTAGATAAACAGTGGGTGATAAAAGAGAAAAGAAAAAAAAATGATATTGACTTTCTAATGTCTCCCTAATATTGATTACCAAAACTTTCTCATACCAATACGACAATAACTTATATAAATCAGGGGCAGCAACGCCACTTTGGAGAAAAGAGGGAGAAAATGCTACCAAATTTCATTTTGTTTCTGTTAATTATATATGAATTCTAGTTCAACTTTTTTAAAGATTTTATTTTAATCTCTTTGTTATTGTGAAATTAAAGTTCAACTCCCCTAAAAGTTCAATTTAGCTCTGTCCGTCGAATAAATTTAATTTTAATGTATTAATAATAAAAAAAATATTTATAATAATAACGTTCAATCATTATATTTATTCTTTTAAATAGTTATTTATACGGTATACACAAAAGATAGTTTTTTTTTTTTTCTGATATAACATTATATAATTGAATCAAAATTAGTTATCCTCTCACTTTTTGGGGAAGTAACTTTCCATGCCTTCCAAAGATTGTGTGATTTGTGTCTCATGGAGTATTCAGATTAATTGTCCACTCCGGTGGGGTCATTATGCCATTAATTGATAGGATATTATATAGTATGCTATTATCGTTAGGAGAATATTTGTCCATCCAAATCTCATGTTAATTTTTTTTCCCTTTTTACTAATTCAGATCCCAGGCTACGAGTTTGAGAACAAGTTTAGAGGTAACTATCGCAAAAAAGTAATCGGTGATGCTATTTGTATACATATTACTCAACAAAATTCTTTTATTCTATTATCACAAAAAGAACATACATACACGGCGTTATACTTGTTTTTTGTTGTTGTCTGCGCCAGCTTCGTTGCTGCCACCGTCTTCTCTTCATGTTTTTTTAATCCATTATTACCAAAAAGAACGTACATATAGACGTCATACTTCTTGTTTGTTGTTGCATTGTTTGCGGCTTCTTCTCCTCCTCCTCCTTCTCATCATCCTCATATTCTTCTACTTTTCTTCTTCCTCTTCCTTTTCTTTTCTTTGTATAATTCTTCTTCTTTCTCCTCTTCTTTCTCTACCGCCACCATCGTCATCATTGTTTTCTTCTTCTTCTTCTATATATATCGAACCGAAATACATGAGTAAACAAAACCGAAATATAATATCTTCTGTATAATTTTCTTTCTTCTCTGTATAATTCATTTTCTTCTTATTTTTTTTCCTCCTCCTCCTCCTTCTACGCCGTTATCCTGTTGTCATCCTCCTTTTCCTCCTTCATTGCCATAGTTGTCGTTGTCGTCATCATTGTCACCATCTTCTTCTTCTTCTGTTTATTGAACTGAAATACATAAGTGAATATAATCAAAATATATATAGACAAATAGAATCGAAATATAATATCTTTTTTTCTTCTTTACATATCTAACCAAAATACATAAATAAATATAATCGAAATACATAAATAAATAGAATCAAAATATAATTCCATCGTCTTCTTCTTGGTATATTGAAATATATTACTAAGTTGAATACAAAATAGCAAACAATAATATGTTGAATTTCTTAGTTTATATATCAACAATATCAACATAAATAACGTTAATTGATTCAAAAACAAATTAAACCTGCAGGAGAAATAAACAATAAAATTAAGGGAAAAAAAGTCAATAAAGAAGAAGAATAAAAACAACAACGACGTCGTAATGTAGAAGAAAGAAGAAGGAGATGTTGACGACGATGACGACAACAATGACTCAGACATGGAAGAGGAAGAACACAGTGCATTGTTGCGACTGAGAGGGGAGCGCGTGAAATAAAATAACTTGGTCTCCAAAAAATTTTATTAGTTATAAAATGCATGTATCATAAAATGATTAGTTGATAGATGATATGACATTTGATTTACAAATTAAAAAGCCAATTTGATTAAAGATGGTATCTTTCAAAGACTAATATGACTAATAAAATTTTTGAAAAACCAATTTAAAAAACAATATCTTTTAGGAATCAATTTAAACAATATCTCACCGTATAAAATATACCTTGGAACATCTCTTTGGATCCAGAATTAATTGGATGCAAATGTTAGCGTGTACTGGATATTGGTAATGATCGTGAAAGAAAAATAGCAATTAAGTGTAGGACCTTTCTTGATTTTGCTATCTTTCAACTTAATGTTCCTGTCGACTTGAATTTTTTTTTTTTTCAAATACATTGGACAATTCTCTACTTTAAACATTACAACTTACAAATTCATTTACACTATATTTACACACGCAATACTTTAGGTTTTCATCCGGTACTATTTGGATTTTTTCAAATTTTGAACGAGGGTGCAGCATATTAACATGCACCATAATTGACACTATAACTAAAATCTGTGTGGACTTGATTTGAAGGAATGCTAATTCAATAATGGATTATGGAACGTCTTAGTTTTGAAGATTGTTTTCTTTATTCATTCATTTATTTTTAAAAATTTTTTTCTAAATTAGAAAAATAATCATATGTATATTAAAAAAAAAAAAACTCATGAGCTCCATGGAAACAAACATCTAATTTAAAATTTTAACATGTCAAATAAATTGATTTCTCATCTTGACACAAAAAAAAAATGGATCTCTCATCTTATAAACTCCACATTTTTTCATGTTCTCAAAGATATGAGACTAACCTCTCACACTTAAACCTTAACGCGACAATTCCTGAATCCAACAGTGAAAAATACAGGTTTCAGTATTAAAATTAGAATGATGTTTCTAAAATTCAGGTGGTACTGCACAACAGTTTTTTTAACAGGAAATTTTCTATTCCATCTTTTGCATTTTAATAGCGTAGAAATTTAAAGATTATTTAATGAAGCAGTTCTAGCTAATGGCGGTGGCAATTGGATGTATATGTATATCATTCTCTCAAATAGTTGATTTGAAAGGAAAAAAGAACTGATTCACTGTGTATATAGATGTCATCGCTAATTGTTTGCTATAACTCAAAGAAATGTCACTTGTTACCAATTATACACTTGTATCTTCATTATTGCAGTGTTTATATATGATCACATCAAATTCTTGACTTTTATGGGCTGAAAGAATATAGCTGTGATGATGAAAGCGAATTGTCTTACGTGAGAGATTGTTGTAGCACAGTTATGCTCACTAAATAATTATTATTACTTTTAACAAAAAAGAGTTTCAATGAAATTATTTAAAAAGTTAGTGGAAATAAATGTCTTTGGATTAACAAGGGATATCTAATTAGTATGCTAAGTGTTAAGCAAATATAAGAATTAACATTAAGGCCACCAGGACTTCAATAATTATCATCACAGAATTGAACAATTTAGAACTCAAATATATTGTCAACTGCAATTTATTTTATTTTATTTTATTTTTGTATTATATCAACTGCAATTTCTTACCACATATTCTTTTAGGTGAGTGGTTTATCTATTCCTTTTTTATCAATATGAAAAGATTTTAATGCATTCTCCGAAAATGAAAAATGAAAAAAGAAAAATAATAATATACATCTTCACTCTTCAGCCCAATTAGATCATTTCTTCTTTTTGGATATTCAATTTCAATTGGGCCTTCTTTATAAGTGTAAAAGTGCAATGTCCAAATAGGGAAGTGGTCTGACCAAAAACAAATATAGGGAAGTGGTCACAGAAAAGCTAGGCTCACAGAGAACTCCAAACATTATTCTTTTTATTTTTCCTTCGGTTAACATCAAACATTATTCTTTTCGGTCATTAATTTGTTTTATGTTTTTGCGTTTTGGGCGACTGGATCAACTTTAAAATTTAAATTTATACTTTATTGTCAGACCCATTCCAAAAAAGAAAATGTAAATCCGGTTTCAAACTTTCAATCCATATGGACATAAAAAAGAACTTTTAAATTGTGTAAAAAAAAATTAAAAAATTTTTAGCAATTAATCTTAATTGATTTTAATTATAAAATTAATATATGATTAAGATCAACGATTAAAAATGCTGGAATATTGATATGCCGCGACATACTGTATAATCTTCCAATATAATAAAACTGTGTTACTAGGACATTTTTATTAAAATGTTAGACACCTAATAACAATATAATAGCAAATTTCAATAGACACCAAAAAAAAAATAGCCAATTTCAACTAACCCTATACAAATTTAGTATAAATTTCACAAAAAGAAAAAAAAAAAACTATTTCTTCTCATTTCAAACCTCCTACCCCTAATTGGATTTTGCCATTTTGGTCTTCAGATATTCATTTTAACTGGATTTTGGATGTTCTTAATTTTTAAAACTTCTTATTTTTATAATTTGTAAAACTTAATGACTAATTGTTTAAATATACTCTAAAGACATGTATGTAACTCTCGATATTACTATATAGGAAATTTTATTACGAAAATATTTTAAATTTGATAACTATACAATTAGTTATATATGTGTGTTCTTATAATTTTTTATTATTTAATAATATTTTTTAATAAAAAATATGACTTAAATTTTTAGTAAGTCCACACTAGAAGTCAGCTCTGTCTCTATATATAATTACGACCATGGTGGCGACTGCACAGAAAGTCTAAGTTGGGGTACACACGTTGTCCGCGTACATGCCAAATGGGAAATGGTGGAAACGACAAGGAATCTTCCTTCAACTTTTATTATCATTTCACTATCCAAACACCCGGGGCCAGCTTTGTCAAATCTACTATACATTACTGGTTACGTAATACAATTAAGTAGACACTTAACAGTTAAGTGTGCGAGTTAACATTTCATATCATCGATCACGGTGAGTAATGAATTGAGACTGTACTGTGTTATCTAATATAAGTAAATGTTAGAATCTGTTTTAGGTGTTTTAAAATTTAGAGAGTAAAATATGTAAAATTTTAAAATATTTCGGGAGTTGAGTAATACATAATTATGGAAAATTATACTTTCTTTTTGCACAGTAGTATACAGAAGAAGACGCATTAATGGCGAGGGTACCACCACATACTCTCTCGTACATACCACCACTTTTTCGTCGCAATTGTCCCAATCTCAGTTGAAGGAGAAGACTTAAATACGAGTGAGCATTAAAATTAATTTCACAATAAAAAATAAATAAAAAGAATTAAGAGAATTTATAAGATGAGAGATTTACTAAATATTCCTTATAATAATCCAATAACTATCGGAGGAGCCGAGAGTTAATCGATCTGGTTTATGAAATATTTATGAGAAATATCAAAAAGTAGAAGCAAGTTTAACTCTCTAGTTTCTTAATATAAAATGGAGGTAGCAGTAGTATGAGTATCCAACATTTGCGGGATGATTAGCTCGTTACGTTGCTAACATCTCGGAGTTTCATCTTTCTTTTTTTCTTTTTTTCCTTTTCATTTTGGGGGGAAGGGAAAGTAACCAGTAAGAAGGCGAGAATTACCAAGAATCTTCATGAAAAGTTGATTAAGTTGGAGTTGACACGCGGTTCACTTCTCTGTCTAGTTTATCAAATAAACAGCATGAAGTGCACTATTTATTATAAGTAGTTGTTTAATTGTTTTGTTTGCATATACGTGAGAAACAAGTTGAAACTTGGCATCTTAGTTTCGGTGATGATGAAAGCTCACAAGCATTTGATAATGAACTCACTACCTGCTCTAGTGATCAAACAATTCTTCATCTCTAAGGATCCATTTTTCATGCTAGGTAATCATCTTTTTAACATACATCTCTGCTTTCTTTCATCACTTGTGTTTGTGGACAACAAATATTTCTGGAAAAAAAATATATAAGTGGATTTTGTTCCTAAAATTTTTATTTAATATATGTAATATATCTAATTAAGTCTTCAAAATTATTAGAAAAACTTGAACTTTAATTAATTTGTCATCTTTACTTAGTTTGGTCATGCAAAAAAATTTTATTTACATTCTGAAAGTTAGCCACTAAGTCAATTAATATTTATTTATGTGTATTTTGTATAATCTAATATGTATTTTATATAAATGTCTCTTTAAGTAGTTGATTATTGTGTATACTGTATACTTAATATTATTATTGAAAAGTCACCAAAAAAATTATTATTGAAAAAATGATGAGAGACGACTGTTAAAGACTTCCAAGATTCACACTTTTTTTTTCAATTTTACTGGCAGAATTGCATTTCACCAAAATCACAAGTAAAGTACCAATAAATTCAAGGCATACAAAAATAGCAAAGAGCAAATTTGAAATATATATATATATATACTTGTTTGGAAATCCAATTGGGCAATTTTACGTTTCAGGTTTGATGGTGAGCAACAATTTTATGGAAAACTGGCTGAATTCTACAATAATGGGGTATCTCACAGATTCATTGAACAGTCAACAGAGTGCCACTATAATTACAAATATGCAAGATGGATTGTCATGTCTATTTGTTGTTATTGCTTATCTCATCTCAGAAGCCTACACCGGCAGTTTCACAGTCATAACTTTCTGTGCCGCCGCCTCTATCATGGTAAATTATTGGTAATTAATTAAGGGTAATGCTACGGTGAAGAGGAAATAAGCGGTGAAGAGTGAAGATTACTTTATTTGATAAAAAAAAAATTTAAAATAAAACCTCATCATGTGCAATGCACATGTTTTTTCTAAAATTAGAAAAAATCTTCACTCTTCACCCATTTTAACTCTTCACCAAAAAAATACCCATTAATTAATTGCTTAGATTCGTATTTTTATTTGAATTAAATATCTAGTTAACAAGTGCCAACACTAGTTATTAAGGTATTAATTATAACACCAAAAATATTTCATTTATAAATTATGTATTGCATAAAAAATTATGTAAAATAAAATATTAATCAAAATAATAATCTTAATTAATATTTTTAGAACATTTGTTGACAAAAACCCTAAAAATATATATAGAATTGGAAACCAGTATTATTATTATATATATATATATATATATATATATATATATATATATGGACATATGGTCACCAAAAATGAGCATGATATCGGTAGATAATTAGGCTGCGTTTATTTTTGGTGGATAGGACACTGAGACATAGATACTGGTATATATACAAACTTGTTTCGTGACAGAGACATGGACACTAAACACACTGTTTCTGACTAAATGTCCACTGTCTTTGTGTCCACTTTTGAACGAAGGACACGAATGTACACAGAATTTAGGAAGATAGAAAAATAATTTTTTAATAATTTTTTTCTTTTTACACACAAAATTATTTATTATTCCATTATTACCTTTTTTAAAATGATAAAAAAGTCATTTACACTAAATTTTAGCTTTGTCCATGTGTGTCCTGTCTATTATTGCCAAACACACTATAAGACATTAAATTTCAGTGTCTATGTCTTAGTATCTTGTTCTGTCCTGTTTTCGAAAACAAACGCAGCCTTATTTACAGTAATGCTTGGTAAATCATAATTTTAAAACAACAAAAACCAATAATAACGTTGCACTAAATGTACTATTAAAATGAGTGGATTAGTAATATTTTAAGAATTAATTGTACATTTCAATTTTCTAAAAAAATTGAATACATTACTTTAGTGTAATAAAATAAAAATAAATAAATAATATGTGAAGATTTAGTCAATAGTATTTAAAATAAATATATAAAAAATAATAATTTTTGGATGTTATTATTGAATATTTTAGATGTTACGTACTTATGTAAAATTATAAATGTTATATTTATAAAATATTGAATTTTTGGATGTTATTTATTTTAAAATATTATTTTAAAATATATTTAAAAATAAATAACATCCATAATTTCATACCTATAAAATTTATATAATATTAAATATATATAAAATATTGAATATGTACATATAAATTAAAAAATATAAAAGTAAAAATAAAACATTTGCTATTAATATTATTAAATCAAATACGAAAAGAAAATTAATAATCAATGTATTTAATAAAAAAGTATATAAATAAACAATAATTATATCATAAATGAAAATATGAATTATACATTTGGTAATTTTTATTTCCCAAACATTTTTCCTTATTTATTTTATGTTTACTTAAGTTACTATTATGAAGCTACTTTTAATATTCATTTCTTTTAGGTGCTGTGGGATCACACAGAAACCGTACACTAATATGCTAGGAGTATCTGGCTTGAGTTAATGGGAGAGAATAAATACTTTTCATTTACTCTACTAGTAAGGGTTTAGCTAATTTATTATTATTAGAAGATTTTAAAGATTCATATTTAATGAATGCAAAATGAATACATTAAAAATTTAATTTTTTTATTTTTTCAATAAAATTTTTTTTAATTTATAATCTTATCATCGGTCTTTAGATCACCTTAACTAAATCCATTAAATAATAACTCGTTTTTGCAGGGTTTAATGTTGTTCTGGATATCCGCTACATCAACTTCCAAATTCGAATATTGTATGGTCTATGTAGCAATTGTTCTTATTACATTGGGAAACAACGCTAGTAAAGAGTTATGCACAGATTTCTTTGACTCTCAATTCGAAGAGAAAGTGAGAGGTAAAAGAAAAGAACTAGAACAAGAGGGCACAAACGACAATGCAATAATACAAGACCATATATTTTCTTGGAACAATAAATTGTGGAAATATTTTACATTAACCCTTTCATATACGACAGTTATTATTTTTTCCCTTCTTGTTGATGACATGTGGCAGGGCATCAGATTCCTCTCGCTTTTTATGCTAGGCAGTTATCTGTTGTTCTTCTTTGGATATGCGTGGTACAAGCATCAAGAATTGGTTGGTGAAAGCAATGTTGGCAAGTTTTATAGAGTGTGCAAAGCAGCTTATAGGAAAAGGAATTTGGCATATTTAACTTCATCATCAGCAGGTGGATATTATTGGAAGAATTGCAACCAGGGATATCTCTATGAGGCTAATAAGCATGGCCGCATTGTAATAAGGTTGTTACCGCGAGTACCTTGGGGGTTTCGATGGTTGGACAAAGCAGCTATCGTTGATAATAAGGAACATTGTGAGGATCAAGAGATGAAAGGGGTGCTTTGCACCGTTAAGCAAGTTAGGGAAACTAAGAGCGTTGTTGTGTTGCTCTGTTGGGGGGTTTGCTTCTTTGCTTACAGTTTCGTTTCGGCTTCTGGGAACAGTTTCTTTGTTTCACAGGCGAACAACTTAGAAAGCTTCACATCTAATGACGTTTCACTTCTCTTTTTATTCAAGTCCATCATGTCTGACATCGCAACACCAGCGTTTTTCTGGCTTGTGAAGAAAGCTAAAATAGCTAACAAGATCAACAGGAGAAAAATAATAGATTTAACGACCATGAAGATTGGCATTGGAATGTTTGTTGCTGCAATTTGTTGTGTTTTTGCATGGAATGTGGAAAATCAAACACGGAATTCGAAAGGAATGATGAATACAACGGTCATGATTCCACAATTTTTGTTGTTAGGAATGGCGGAAGCACTTGTTGGAGACGGTTTATCCAAGTTATTCGAGAACTACGCATCGGAATCTGTGAGAAACTTTGCTGAGCCATTCAGTAAACTGGTGACTGGTATAGGAAAACTCCTTAGCATAGCATGGTTCTTGATTTTCCGAGGGTGGGTTAATGAATCAGACAACGCCTCCAGCCGCCATTTGGACAGATATTTTCTCATGTTAGCAGGACTCAACCTTGTGTTCCTTCTCCTTTTTTTATTATACTATTACAGGTTTGTGTATAATAATGAATTTCCCGAGGACAACGAAGAAATGATGGAGGATCATAGTCTAGAATCAGACCTAGAAGAAGCAAATGGTGCGGCACAAAATTTGACAAGTAGTCAAGGTCCAGAGGTTCATGAAATGGATTCAAGTCACTCAACTGAGGAACGTGCAACAAGAGAGCAACATTTGAGTGATTTGACAACGATCTTTAACAGCGGAGTGATTGGCCGCTTCTGTTCGTTCTTGGCTTATCATCCCTATCAACTTTTCTTCTTTTTATTTAGTATTTTTCGCCGTTGATTTTAGTCCCCCTAAGCCACCGTTTTGGTTTTTATATAAATTCTTACGAATAACACGTTTTTAATAGCAATAGTGTTAGCGTTCAAGAATTAAACAGAAAAATAGTTAGTTATTTTTTCTGTAAAGTTAGTTTTCTGTTATTTGAGTTTTTCCTCTGTTAGCTTCTTAGGCTTCTATATAATGCTTGGTGAGTCATTGTAATTGTAACTTTAGTCAATCATTTCTAATGCAAATTTGGGTTATTTCATTCAGTTAGACTTTTCTCTTCTGTTCTTGCTTTCTGGTTTTCAGTTTCTTTTAAAAAACTCAAGAACTCTGTGTTGCTTCTGCTGCAAGATTCTCTTTTCTTCAGTTTTGACACCTTTAATTTAAAAGAATAATGACTCCTCTAATTTTGGGCCTTCAATTTAAAAGTTTTCAATTAATGGCAAGAATTTAATTTCCATGCATCGTCAATGTAATACATGCATCCAATCAGGTGTTATCACATCACCAAAATCAATTAATTTTTAAATCCACTACTTCTAAAGTCATATAAATGCATGAATTCGATTGGATGACTATGTAAAACTCTTTACACCGTCAGCGCATCAAAATTAAACTCTAATTGTAATTGAGGTTAAATGTTGGTGATATATTAAAACTTTTGATCTAATTGTTGATGCTCAAGTGTGATGGGTCAATTCCACATTTTTTAGAGCAAGGAGAAGTGAGGTGTTTATAAGATGAAAGATCCACCTACTTAAGGTTTTGAGTTAGATGTGGTGTCTCCTCATCTTATGTGCTCTCACTTGGTTCCTCCTTAAATTTCTCCTCGAGGCCTAACACTAATAAAAGATCATATCGCTAACCAATGCATATAATCGCTTGATTAGCTCCTTTGAGCCTTATTTTTTGTTTATTCTTGAGTGAGCAAATAAATTACAAGTTTAAGGGGTAAGACAATGAGGAATCTAGTCCATTATTGCAGTGATTATAAATAATTACATCAAATTTGTTACGTTTATGGGCGAAAGATTATTGCTGTATGTGATGATGAAAGTGAACTGTCTTACGTGATTGTTGTAGCACCATTACAGAGAAGGGATATCAGATTAATTAATTAACATTGTAAGTGGTAAGCAAATATAAGAATAGTTATCATCATGTGGATGAACAACATGTTCGTAGAATTGTAGTGAACTAGTGATCCTCACTGCCAACACAATCCTTCACAACCAGACCAAGCACTTTGATATCAGGGACAGAGTCAAAGAGAAAGAAACTTTTGTTCTTCAAATCCTAATTAGTTGGTTAAAGCAATTAGTTTAGCAGATCAGGTTCTTCAGGTGCTGGTAGCAGTATAATGCAAGGTCACAAAGTGTGGTACGGAAGGAGTGAAAAGCAATATACATGTATTCCTCTTATTACTTCATCTTCAGGAAATCCTTTATTCCTTACTCTCTTCTTATTTCTCTGCCTGCTTCATGTGCAACATTGTTGAGATTCAAGCTTGAGCTTAGAATCTTTACAATCTTTTTCTATTATTCGTAGTTGGGAAGGGAAAGCAACCAGTAAGAACGCGAGAACTACAGAGAATCTTCATGGTTCACCTCTTTATCTAGCTTCTTATTAAATAGCATGCATGAGTAACAAATTGAAACTCAGCATCTTAGTTTCGGTGATCGATGATGAGGTCTCACAAGTTATTTAACTCACTACCAGCTCTTGTTATCAAACAATTCTTCGTCTCTAAGGCTCCATTTTTCATGTTAGGTAATCTTCGTCTCAATCTTGTGTTCCTTCTAATTTTTTTATTTTACTATTACATGTTTGTGCACAATAATGAATTTCCCGAGGACAAAGAAGAAGAAGCAGCAGCAGCATCAGAAACTGGCCAAGAGCTGGAGGTTCCAATCAATTGAAGAAGAACATATATACAACAAGAGAAGAGTATTTGACAATGTATTCATTATATTTATCCCAACTTACTCCATAGCCTTTATCAATCTAATTCTGTCCATTTTGCTAGATCATTTAATACATGTCATCAACTGATGTCAACATATAACTTAGAAATATTTTCTGGTTAACTACACCAATATGGCAATGGCGGGTACTCCCGAGATACATAGAACTATAGAAGGATGTAAACCAATATGTGTTTTATGGATCCCACCTCTTTTTATTTTTATTTGTCATTTTTTAAATACATTTAACATTACAGTACAATCTGCATCCTGTGTATCTTGTATGTGAGTTCTCCCTGTGGGAATATGCATGTATGTGTTTACGCGACCGCAATAATTTCTCATCATGTGCATATTTTAGTTCCAAACACAATTGGTAATTAAAAAAATAAAAAAAAGTTTCGAGGCAGCATAAAGCAGCCTATTCTTTTTTTATATATATTCTTTAATTATCACTCAATGATTTGATAATATTAGATAAGAAAGTATTTAATCATAAACGTTATATATATAAAATTATAAATATTAAATAAAATTATTATTATTATTATTATTATTATTATTATTATTATTATTATTATTATATTTGTAGATCTAATATTTTGAGCATATATAATTATGAATATTATAAATACATAATATGTTATAATTTATAAATGCACCATTACAAATGTGATGTAAAATAATAAGATTACCGCTCTCTAACGTGACTTTGTTAACTTCATGCACTTTCCAGTTTCTATCTATAACATTTTCATTATTTTGATTTTTGACAATGATCCAAATAGTAGGGCAGAATAATTGCCGGCCAAACAGAAAAGATGCCGGCTGCCCACTGAGGGAGGAGTTTGAGACAGAGTTGCGAAACCCATTTCGTCCAAGTAAGTGCCGATTCCTTTGATTCCACATGTGGCCGTGGTTGGTGCCACAAGGTGTACATATCAGAGTAATCGGAGCATAGTAATACAACTAAAATTTAAAATGAAAAAATAAGTGAAGCTGAACACAATAATTTAATTTTTGACAATTTTAAAAAACGATTTTGCTAGGTGTACACATAAACACATTGAAATACATAAATTTTTTCTCACTTGAGGGAGTGATTAATTAGGATGTGTTTGTGTATTTTATATGTACATCAATATTAATTGTTTAGCGATATACTTACTAAGTAGATAAATTTTAAACTCTTAATTACAAGAGGAAATTTACAACTCTCTATAGTGCACTCACTCAATTACACCTCACCATACCATGCATCCTCACACACTCCACACTCTTATCTTGTGCACTCACTCAATCTCGCTCAGGAACCAACGGTGCACTCACTCGCCCTTCTTCTCAACACAGACTCACTTGCTCACATTGGGTGCCTATATATATATATATGTGCTACATGGCGGTAAATGACTAAAAATATCATCTTTTTTATTAATTACAATCATTACTAAAGAAATCTAAACCACAAAGCCCAACTTTATCTAAATATCTACCGTCAAAACATTCTTCATTTGCCACTTAACCCAACATGCAATCATAATGCTTTAAAAAATCTTTTTTTTTTTCACCAAACATAATAATTTTGTCTCCGCACAAGGTAGATAGTGGATCTTTTTCTATCACTTGTAAGTTGTAACATTTGGAACTTCGGGATCCACTCCCAGTCACAAGAAGCACCTATAACATCAGGCACATCAGGCAGTGTAGTAGATTCACATTCACTTCTTTTTATTCCTCGATATTGCTCCGATCCCTATTCAAAGACATGGAACTAACTTACATTTAAACTTCGTACAAACATTGACAATTATGATTATGTCCTTTGGTTAATCTCGTTACCAATTTTTGCCAAAGGTTAAAAACTTGCGTGTTACCATTACAAACCTTCAATTAGCCATAAGCAGTTAAGCACAATTATGAAGTAATTGGAAATTTTAATCCGTTTTTAGTTTCCCTCTCTTATTTTGGAAATATCTTTGGATGGAGAAGGGATATCCAGCGGCGAATCTAGGAATTTGACTAAGGAGCGGCCGAAAATTAAAAATTTGTATATTTGAACATTGTATTTTTATATTTAGTGAGGTTGTTTTCTATTATTTTTAATAAAAAGATATTAATGTATTATAGTTTCAATATTATGGGAAAATTAAGAATTATTTTCAAAATTAAAGTATTTTTATATACGGTAATGCTACATGTACACCTCTTTTTGGTGTACACCTCCAACCAAGTCCCAAACGAACAGATTTTTATATATACAACGAACATGTTTTCATAGTTGACACCAACAGATTTTAAAACTTGTTCGTTTGCTTTTAAAAATCTGTTCATTCTAATAGTAAAATTTTGTTTGTGCACGAACAGAAATCTATATATACAACGAACATATTTTATAGTTGACACGAACATGTTAAAAATCTGTTCATTTGCTTTAAAAAAATTGTTCGTTCTAATAGTAAAAATCTGTTCGTTTAAGATTTGGTTGGAGATGTACACTAAAAAAAGGTGTACACCAAGATTAATTCTTTTATATAAGGGGGAAATAAAAAAATAGAAGCATAAGCAACAATAAGGGGGAAAAAATAGAAGCATATTTAAAATGTAGACAATGAGAGTTGAACTAAGATCCTTTCAGTAATAAAAACTAAAGAGGCTAACCATTGAACAAGTAGAAGTCCTGTAAAAAAAAAAAAAGAACTAGCAGAAGTATTTGATAATAAATTGTACATTTTTTATTTATAACAAACTTTAGGATTTTGGGGGGCCAAGGCTCCCACTCAAAATCCCTAGATCCGTCCCTAGGATATCTGATTAATTTATTAACATGCTAAGTGGTAAACAAATATAGAAAAAAAAAATTAGGAAGCTAATATATTGTGATTAATAGAGAATCAATACATACTATATATGAATTATGAATGATAATTCATATAAATTTTGGATGATAATTTAACCATTTGATATATAAGCTACGTACATATGATAATTCATATAAATTTTGGATGATAACTTAATTATTAGCTTTTTAATGTTGATTCTGTAGCACTATTAATAAAGAATTAATAGTCATCCTCATGTGGATGAACAACATGTTCGTAGTGATCCTCACTGCCAACACAATCCTTCACAACCAGATCAAGCACTTCCATATCAGGGACAGAGTCAAAGAGAAAGAAACTTTTTTATCCTTCAAATCCTAATTAGTTGGTTAAAGCAGTTAATTTACCAGATCAGCTTCTTAAGGCAGGTGCTCGTAGCAGTATAATCCAAGGTGAGAAAGTGTGGTATGGAAAAAGTGAAAAGCGATAATATATATGTATGTGTATTGCTATATTATTATGAGGACAATTCTTCTATCAAGTAAAGTTTTTTTTTTTTTTACTTTTTTATAAAGTAAATTGAATGACCAATGTATACCTTACAAGTGTACTATGCCATTAAGAATAAAAACTGTGAATGTTTTGCTTTTAACAAATTTCCATATTTTGTTTTGCTTTATATATAACACAACATATATATAAAGACAGGTACACAATAATTTTGAAAACATATAGCACATAAATATGAGAGCAAAAATTCTTATACACATTTTGGCTAACACTTGTGGATGTATAATTGGTGAGTCACTTTATCATTAGGCTAAGTTAAAAAAAAAAAATTGTTTCACGGGTGAAGTCTTTTGGTGAAGATAATAAAATATCTTTTAATAAAAATAAATACTTTGATTAAATGTTGACCGTTGATTTGTGTTATTAAGATCTGATATGTAATCAATGTTATCATTATAAGAGAGATAAACTTTTAAATATAATAATTATACTCACTAGAAGACACTTAAATGTCTTTATAGTAAAATTTTTCTTACTATTATTACTTTAATCTTTAGGAGATCCTTTATTCCTTACTCTATTCCTTACTTCTTGTTCATATTCAAGCTTGAGTTAGAATCTTTTACAATCTTTTTCTATTCATAGTTGTGATTTGGGAATCTTCATGTAATGTTGGAGCAATTAACTGACACGGTTCACCTCTTTATCTAGCTTCTTTAACAGCATGCATGAGTTACAAATTGAAACTCTGGCATCTTAGTTTCGGCGATCATGAAGTCTCACAAGTTATTGAACTCACTGCCAGTTCTAGTTATCAAACAATTCTTCGTCTCTAAGGCTCCATTTTTCATGTTAGGTAATCTTTTTAACATCTCTAATTTCACACTAGATAAAGATTTACTTTAATTTGATATTTGAAATTACACACACGTTAGTTCGTTGGTTCTAGGTTTGATGGTAAGCTTCATCTTCATAGAAAACTGGCTAAATTCAACGATGATGAGCTACCTCACAGATAAACTGAAAAGCGAAGTGGTTGCTGCCATAATTACAAATATCCAAGATGGGTGGTCATGTCTATTTGTTGTTATTGGTTATCTCATCTCAGAAGCCTACACCGGCTGTTTTACTGCCATAACTTTTTGTGCAGGTGCCTCCATCATGGTAATTAATTACTATTAGATTCATATTACTTACTATATGAATTAAATATTTAGCTTACAAGTAGAAACCTACTTAACTCATTAAATATAAAAATTTTACTAAAACCTCTTAGAATTGAAATAATTGAAATAATGTGGGTTTAAGTAGACAAAAAACAAGGTGAGACGTATGTTACGCTTAGCTCATAAACTTTCATATATATATATATATATATATATATATATATATATATATATATATATATATATATATATATATA